>APFE030463475.1:6214-16530 GCA_000404065.3 Pinus taeda | reverse complement strand
CAATATTATAAGAAAAATTAATTCGTAATTCATTCCTATTAAATTGATTATCCAGTTAAATTAAATTAAATGGTGTATTCTTAATTTCAACTTAAAATTACTTTTCTCTAAGCAACTAAATACTCTACAAACCACATGCAAGCATCGCATTAATACACTAGTAACCATTTGGATTTTGTTTAACAAACAATAAAATGTTAAGCATATGACTTTGGCTATTCTGTCATTGAAGTTTAGCAGATCACGGCGGAAGTCTGAACCTATACGCTATATCATATAGAATGCCCCCGATTGAACACATGGGTAGTGATCGGGTCCCACTTTACACGTCAGACGAAATAAACCAATACATCGAACACTTTGCTTGGAAGCGCGGATAGTAACCTGGTCGTACACATCACATCATATTAAAATAAAGCGACACATCGTAAGTGATTATAATAATAATAATAATATTCATTTTTAAGGTCACAGCCAAGCTAGACACCAAATTGGTGTGTGAGACTCCTTTGTTTGTGGGACAAGGGACTCACTTCTGGGCAGTGATTTGACTGCTAAATCTACGAAGGCATACATACTCTACCCCTTCTGGTTTTGAACCTGTGACCTCTTAAGAATAAACACATGCTCTTAACCATTAGGCCTACTCAAACTGTATACAACACCCTGACTGACCACAACTCCGATGGAGAGAAAATCTAATAATTTTCCACAAATCTGCGAGTAGAAAATGGCAGTGCGGCCATGTGAAGCCAAAGATCTAGAAATAAAAATGAAAAGGTTAGGCAGAATGATGCACTAGAAAGAAGGAAAAGAATGATGCCAATGCTCTATGTCATTATGTTTTAGGAATACTCGTGGAAAAAATGACTTCAAGAGTAAGACGAAGCACGAAGGAAGTAATCTCTGCTCCACTCCGCTCACTTCCTACGTATCTCTCGTAAGCCCTGCTCCCGTTGCACATATAATTCAATATCTGGGTTTAGAATCAAACGAATCGTTGGGTTCATTTTCTGAATTTCAACATTATATAGAAACGCTAAAATGGAACACCCTGAACTATTTGTTTACCTGGAGTCTTAAGACTGTTTCATTATGATAAGTTTGGAGAGGAATCACTGGGTAACCTAATCCTCATCACTATTTTATAATTACTTAGCAAGAAATTCAAAATAGCCTTTTAAATGTACAAAACAAATTGATATCATAAATGTTATGAATGGTAACAACCCAAGCAAGAAGATTTTGACAAGAAACTGCAGCTTACCTTGGGAATATTGCTCCACAACAGTGATGCGCACTTTGCCCTCTGCTAAATCTATATATGTTAATGAATCACTTACATATTGCAATTACTGTTAATGGAAAGAAATCAAATCTGAAAAAAGCACAATGATGTAGTGGGAAGGAACTACAATGTTCGTTATAGAATATTATTCCGCCTTCTACACTTAGAGTCATGCAACTTCTACATAATCCCAAACAGAAAACAGAAAATAAATAAACCAAAAAACACCATTAACCCAGAACGCCTGCAAGGATATTAAAATAAAAAGGAGAATTAAATATTGCATTGTCGTTGATATTAAGAGAAATCAAATCAAATTACAAACGGACCCAGATCTCCCTCACCTCACCCATCCAACCAAAAGAGGAATGGAGTTTGTCTTGGCCTGTTTATTTCAGTGATCGAACGACCCAACAGTAATTCTGCCTCGGGATCCTTTCCTCTCTGCTCTTCAAAAACTTTTTCCTCCCTGCTCTAGCTGCCTCTTCTTCACCGATGTAATTTCCATATAGTCCAAGAAAAGCTTAAAACCGAAAAATAAATACATAAAAAATACACCATTAACCAGAAAAGTTTACAAGAATTAAAACAAAAATAGGAAAATTAGATATGGCAATTGCAATTGAAAATAAAATATCAAATCAAATTACAAACGAACCCAGATCTCCCTCACCTCATCCATCCAACCAGAAGAGGAATGGAGATTGCCTTGGCCGGTTTGGGGTTCAGCAATTGAACGGCCAGAAACACACTTATCCCTCCGGATCTTTCCCTCTGTGCTCTTCTTCAAGAAATTCTTCCTCTTTGTTCTACGCTCTCATTCACAGACGTTGATTTCACAAACATACCACACGTAACCACAACAATAACAATAACATACAGCAACAAATTTAGAATAACTTTTATATTTTTATTTTTAATTGTAAATTTTTAAATCTACAAAAAAAATTATATCATAAATGTTATCCATTGTAACAACACAAAACCAAGAAGATATTGAGAAGGAACTACACAGTACCTCAAGAATATTGCTTCATACACGAGCAAGAACAAGATATTGAGAAGGAAGTGCACGGTACCTTAAGAATATTGCTCCATAGTAGTAATTCTCACTCTGCCCTTTGCATAGTCTCTGTATGTTCGCAGATGCTCTGGTGGCAGAAAGAATTAAACGAACAAAGCACCATCAGCCAGGAAAAATGAAGAAATAAATTATTGAATCACTCTCATATTGCAATGGCTGTTAATTGAAAGCAACCAAATCTGAAAAAAGCACAATGATGCAGTGGGAAGGAGCTACAATGTACTTTGTAGAACATTTTTTCCACTATCTACACTTGAGTTCTGCAAATTTTACATAATCGAAGAAATGCTTCAAACAGAAATGAAATAAACAAAATTACACCATTAAGCCAGAAAGTCTGCAAACAATTAAGGTTATTAAAGCAAAAATGAGAGAATTCGATATGGCAGCTGTGGTTGATATTAAAAAATCAAATCAAATTAAAAAAAAACCCACATCTCCCTCACCTCATATTCCATCCAACCAGAAGAGGAATGGAGATTGTCTTGACCGGTTTGGTACTGTAATTGAACGGCCTGAAATATTTATGCCTCGGAATATTTCCCTCTCTAAATAACTTTTCCTCTGTTCTACGCTCTCACTTACAGGCATTGATTTCACAAACGCACCACAAAATAACAATAACTTACAACACAAACAAGCAAGCATAGCCCCACACCAAAAAAAAAAAAGAATAAACACGCAGACAAAAAAATGGGAACGCTCCGCACATTCAATCATAACAGGCCAAACCACCAACCCCTGAGAGAAGATCAGAGAAAGCCGAAATATACATCAATGAAATTGTGGATGAGTTCTATATATAGTGAATCATGCCATCTTTTTAGGCTTTTCTTAACGGTTAGCTTTTCTGAAATTTTATTTTGAAAGTCAAATTTTTAAGAAAGCATGGCTATTGCTTTAAAAATTGTTAACAGGTCTCGCGTCCGCGGTTAATTGGAAACAACTGTCTGTCGTACAGATAAGGTGAAAACCACTCACTAGCTTTGTCGCTCAATTCTGGTTTTTATGTGCTTCCTCGCAGATCTTCCATTGATAATTGTAAGACCTTCTTTTCTTTGTACATGTGCTCGATGAATCGCTAACCAAGGTGTATCGAGTACTTTTTCACCAAAATCATACCTCCCGTCAAACAATACATTAAAATGTTTTATTTAAAAAATTAAATAACGTCAATGAGAATTTATTATTTTAATTAATATTAATAAATGTATTTATAATATTTTAATTAATACTAATAAAGTGTAACGGGAAATTACTTTTTTAATTAATACTGACAAGTACTTTACTCTAAACTTAAGTCTTATAAGTTCTCACATCATTATTTATGTGAAGTGAGATTATAAAAATATGGGTACAAAATCATTATATTTTCGGTTTTAAAGTTTTACTTTATTATATTTTTTTGCTAAGTAATATATAAATTAATTTCAATTTTTTTCATAAAATGTAGTGGCTTATTTTGACTTATGAGTTTCGAAGGTTAGATATAATGGATTTTGATGTTCTTAGTTATTATACATGTAAAGTTTGAAATCTCAAATCATTATATTAATGATAGGTTAAAAATCTTTAAGTTTTTTTGCCTTTTTTATGTTTAATAAATAAGTTAGTTCTAAGACTTTGTCACAAATATAATGAGTAGTATTGATTTCTTACTTTAATGGTCTTTAAGTGTCATTTATTATGAAACTTTAGTGGCTTCTTGTGAACACAATTGTGTTAGTAAAATTCTCTAAAGACGTCACACCTTAAACTAGGATTTTCATCATAAATGTACCTCGATGCTTATTTATAAAAAGATGTATAGATATCATTTATTCTTGTAACACTTAACAAATAAGACCTAGACGCCAACCCTAAAATTGAGAGTAAAACATGCATTAAATCATAGATTTTACATTCAAACATTATTATATGCAGTGCCTACTTAAAGGGCTAGAGTATGATGCCATGATACTCATACATTGTAACCCTAGAGTATGATGTCACCATAAAGAGAAGGTGTACCATCCTTGCCAAAGTGTCTCAAGTCATCATCATCCTCATTTGGGTTTTGGAACAAAGAAATGCCAATCAAGAAAGCGCGAGACCAACTTGGGGGCATCCTAGGTCCTTTAGGGTACATCATCAATCCTAATAATTCCTTGATTTCTTAGCTCGTCATTTCAACATTTAGATGCGTAGGAGGTTTCATGCATACATGTAAGGGATCCTCGTGGCCCAACCCTCATCTCTATGTAGGAAACATTGTGGCTACAAGGTCATAAGTGATCTCATGCTAAGCTAGACATCCTCTTCAAGGTATCAAACCACCTGTCAAGGAATATCAAGTGCATCTGGAAGAAAACACCTGAGCCATACCCTCATGATTAAGTGAAATCAATATCATTAGGTAAAGAAACCATAAAAGTATCATAATGGAACATATCTAGTGCAAAGGGAACCAAAATGCTTCACACAAGTCTTGCCTTCAAATGTCTTTCTAGCTAATGATTTGTAAGCAAGTTACCTCTCTTATGTCCAATTAGCCCTATTATTTGCTTCCAACCCAAAGGGGAAGGACAATTCCTAGGGAGGCACATAAATCCACGGGTGCATGTGATTAAAGATGGGCATGGAATGGGAAAGAGTGGGGAAAGACTTCAAGGAAGATGTTGTTGTCATGGTAACAAATGAATAAAGTCAAACACTTTGTAAGTAATGATGTGAAGAGGTGGCGATTGTGGGAGCCTGAGTTGCCCCTTTTCTTGACCTATTTTTACCAATGCCCCTCTTATGCACCTTTTACTTTAATGACTTTATTTTTCTTTCTTGCATAGCTTGGGTAATCAACTTGCTTGATGCTTTGCAATCCCCCCTTAAAGATATAAAAAATTATTTCTCATCAAGGTTGGGATATTCATAAGTTCCTTTTATTTAGATAAAGCATGATATACTAAGAACTAGGTGATCGCTATTGACGGGGGTAGAGCTCCGACTAGGATTTTCTCCATGCACTTTAAATTATCTTAGCCATCTTCTCCATCTTACATCTTCTTTCAATTGTGGCTATATATGATTTTATCTTTCTTTTAGTTGCATTAACCTCTTAAGGGAAAAAAATTCTAGGCCCTTGCTCAAATTTAAGGATAAGAGGGTGCTAGTGCAGTAACAAATGAAAATCAAGCCAAAGAATGAAGTTCAATCAATGTCTCCTATTTGTGCCTCCCTTGAGCAATTGAATGGAAAGGCCTCAAAGAATGTCAAACTAGACTATGGGCAAAGGGGATAACCTCCTAGGAGAAGTGAGGGAATAAGGATAAAATCAAGAGCATTAAATCATCCATCTAAGCATGTAATTCACATTAGAATGTCCTTAAAATGAAATCAAATCACATGATTATAGAAATGGTCTTTATACCTTGTAATAGATGAACCACCTTCCTTCAAAAAGTATGTTAGATGAGAGAGAAAACATTGATCAAACATATGTGGAGAGATATGAAACATAACTATATGTGGATCATAATAAGGTTGTTGGTTGTCAAGTTGATCAATTAGGAGAAAATTGTTCTCCTGTGGGTTATCCACTTGGGTTGGTAATAGGCCAATGCACTGACAAGCATCATAACATATTGCATATTCCTTGGAATCTTTATGGGGTATTGGCCAATAAAAACCTATGGAGAGGATTTTCCTTGTAGTCCTTTCTAAAACAAAATTCCCTCAACATATTTCATCATAGAAATCCATTAATATGTCATACACCTTGTCTTCTCAAACACACGGTTGAATATGTTAACTCAAAAGTCACAGTGAGAGGGGAGGAGGGGTGAATTATTGTGAGGTCAATTTCAAAGTTTAGTAATATTTCTTAACCATTAATCCATATAGTAATGAACCATAAACATTATGTCATTAATTATACCAATCCATCATCATATAAGTAGCATGATAAGAGCAAACAATAACAAAAGAAAGCACACATCACAAGGAGACACAATTTTTTTGGTGGAAAACCAAATGGGAGAAAACCACCAACTCTTCTTATGTTAAGTTTTCAATTCCTTTACATCAATTTATAAACCCCCAACTTTCTAAATCAAATTCAATCCCATAGCCACAACTCCAAAGGAAAGAAGATATAATAACTTTCAAATTCTATATTTAAATAATGGCAGTGCAACCATGTCTAAAGAAGATTTAGCAATAAAATTGAAAACGTCGGGCAAAAAATGCAATAGGAAAAAAATAAAAAATCTCAAGCCTATGCTCCAATTTGCTCATTGATCTAATCATTATGTATCAGAGATACTCACACTATTAAAATTTCCGACCTAAATAATCTCATTTACCGCTGATAATATGGTAATAAAAACTATCAAACACTCTTTCTGTCCAGTACTTCAATCTTCATTAACCAGATTTCATAATTTAGTAGAAATGACCTTGGAAGGAGTAAGACAAAATGTGAAAGAAGTACTATTTGCTCAGCTCCAATCCTATATATAATATCTCGTAAAGCCTGCTCCGGTTTCACATATAATTCTCAGGTCCAATTTAAGTGAATACATTTCATTTAAGGATATCCAAAATGGAATATCTGGGTTTAGAATTTCCCAAATTGAGCTCCAATCCTACATATAATATCTCGTAAAGCCTGCTCCTGTTTCACATATAATTCTCAGGTCCAATTTAAGTGAATAGATTTCATTTAAGGATATCCAAAATGCAATATCTGGGTTTAGAATTTCCCAAATTGTTTCTTAGATTTTTAAGATTAATCAAACACCTTTAAATGAAACATGTTGAACTGTTTGTTTCCCTGGAGTCTTAAGACTGTTTTATTGTGATTGATTTTGGAGAGGATTTACATTTTTATCTAATCTTGTTTGTCTGGAGTCTTAAGACTGTTTTATTCTAATCTAATCTTGTTTCTCTGTAATCTTAAGACTCTGTTTCTTTATAATTGATTTTGGAGAAAAATGACATGCGACAAAAACTTCATAGCTACTTCTATAATTACTTAGCATGAAATTTAAATTACTTTTGTATATTTATTTTTAATCTTAATTTTTTAAATCTACAAAATAAGTGATATTATAAATCTTATCCATTATAACAATACAAAGAAGAAGATATTTAAAAAGAACTGCAACTTACCTCAGAAATATTGCTCCATAGCAATGATGCTCCCCTGCCCTTTGCATAGTCTCTATATATTAGCAGATGCTTTAGCAGCAGAGAGAAATAAACAAAGAGAGCCATCAACAAAGAAAAATCTAGAAATAAATTAATGAATTACTTATTGATTTAATGGTTGTTACTGGAAAGAAATCAAAGATGAATAACACCATAAATAAGCACATGAAGTTATTGGCAAGAAGCTACAATGTTTTCGCCATGTGCACTTAGAGTTATGAAACTCTTACATAATCAACGAAACGCTTCAAACAGAAAATAAATAAACACCATTACCTCATAAAATTTGCAAATAATCAAGGTTATTAAAATCAAAACGAGATATGAAGAAATCAAATCAAATTAAAAAAATAAACCTAGACGTCCCTCACCTTATCTATCCAACCAGAAGAGGAATGGAGATTGCCTTAGTTGGTTTGGTTTAGCAAACGAACGTAGAGAATGAGGGAGGGAGGAAATAATACTGTTCTATATCTGCAGGGAATTACAGTGCAACCTTGGCCAAGGAAGTCAAAGACAATGTTGAACAAGAAAACGGAATAATTTTTCATTTAGTGGTTCACCTCTTATTATTAAATATTTAGTAATTGATGAGAGTAATCTAATAATTAAGAAAAGGAAATGACTTTAATAATTTTTTATTTAGTTTTTCCATTTATTAATTGATGAGAGGAATTTTAGTAATTAATTATTTAGTAATTGATGAGAGGAATCTTAGTAATTAATAAAAGGAATGACCCAATTGATGAAAGGAACCTTAGTAATTAATAAAAGAAAATGACCACAAGAATAATAAGACTAAGTTTTTAGATTTAATAATTGTTAAAAAGAAATAACTCAAGATTTAATAATTGATAAAAATAAATAACTTAAAATTTAATAATTGATAAGAGGAAATAACACCAGAGTAGTAAAATTAAGTATGAAACAAACTAATCTGAAACAAAAATAACTAAACTCAGTTCCCTCTCCTTTATTACATTACATGTAATTTTCATTAACCTAACTTAATTCACATTAATATATCTCATTTTAAGATTAAAAACATGCAATATTTGGGACTAGAATCAACCATAATCATTGGGTTTGTGTTAAGATTAAATAGACACCCTAACATGGAGCTTGTTATTTATTCAAACCGTTTGATTATATGATTAGAATAATTTTAGTATTTCTAACCCCAAACAAATGCTATGAATTACAATACGAGCTTGGGTTTGTGTTAAGATTAAATAGACACCCTAACATGGAGCTTGTTATTTATTCAAACCGTTTGATTATATGATTAGAATAATTTTAGTATTTCTAACCCCAAACAAATGCTATGAATTACAATACGAGCAAGTGAGAAGATATTAAAGAGCAGTTGCAGAGTACCTTAAAAACATTTTTCTGTAGCAGTAGTGATCATTCCTTAATTTACAGTAGTGTTAGCTTCTCCGTTGGCACTCAGTCTTTTATTCTCTTTATATGCTAACATGGATGTGGGAAGCAAACATAAATAAACAAGAAAAGCAGTATTAGTCTATAAAATTTTGGAAATAAATTAATAAATTATTTACAAAATATAATTGTTGTTAATTTAAAAAACAAATAATAATAACATCACAAATAAGCACAAACAAGGAGGTAACAAGGAGGTGTTGGGAAGGAGCTTCAGTGTACCTTGAATACCTTATAAAATCTTATTGGGCTCTTTGCACTAATGCCATGCAAGGTTTCTATATAGTTGAAAAAAAGTTGGAAAGAGGAAATAAATAAACAAACCAACCGCATTAGCGAAAAAGTATAGAAATAATTAAGGTTACTAATAAAAAAACCAGAGAATTAAAAATGGCAATTGTTGATGATATAAGCAAATGCTTCACCTCATCCATCCAATCAGAAGAAAAATGAGCATTGTCGGGCATTGTGATGGCCTGTTTCTGCAACTATCGAACAAACCAAACAAACCAGAAATAAATACCTCTGCTTAAGGGATTTTCCCTCTCTACTATTGTTCATGAATTTCTCCCTCTGTGACATGCACTCCTCTCTACCTATAAGACATTAATCTCACATTGACAACAGAAATAAACAATAATAATTGTTTCTGCCTCCTACAAGCTAAATATATATTCAGAAAACTAAATTGCACCCAGACAAATTAGCCAATCAAACTTTACAACTAGTCCTATAACCATATGGAACCAATCAAACTTTACAACTAGTCCTATAACCATATGGAACTCTGAAATAGGCCCCAATCCCATAACTAATGCACATGCCAATAAGGAAAGGTGGTATTTGTCGTTTGGAATAAGCAGAGGTTCAAATCATTACTTTGCCACCCGAAGGTCGTCCGTACGCTGGTAACAAACGCATGGCACGATATCGCGACTCTAGCAAGTATGGAGTGAGAGGAGAGGATTAATCAAACAACCTTCATCATGCGAACTCTCCGTAGAAACATGATGAATTGGAATGCGATAAAGGTGAGGTTGCCGGAGAGAAGACGGCTCATTAAATGAGTCGCGCAGTGGACAGCTTATAAGTAGTGTGAATCCCTTCGAACACCACACACCAAATTAGGGCTTAGAGCTCACATTATATGTTGTACCTCTAATAATTATTTTCTAAGAATACTTGTTTGTGATTGGATTGTCCAAATATTGATAATATTAAGAATCAAAGAGTTTTGTTATTTTTTGATAAATTAAATGATGGATTTAAATTTATCATTCTAAATTTTTTAAATTATTTTTTAATAAAAAGATTTTG
>APFE030463473.1:7832-92926 GCA_000404065.3 Pinus taeda | reverse complement strand
AGAAGCTCTTAAGTGAGCTGTTTGTACACATGATGAATACCACTGTGATTCTTTGTGACAACCAGAGGGGGGATTCGATTATTGAGGAATCCCATATTCGATGATTGCTCCAGTAGATAGACATCAGATACTGCCTTATCTGTGATATGGTAAGTTGATGAGCGAGGAGGCTCCATCGCATTGAGACTGATGTACAGGTCGCAGACATTTTGTCAAAGGCTCGGGGAAAGGTCAAATCTGTAACTTTCTTGAACGACTTGGAGTCGTTGAGATACCTTCTTATAAGGGTCCTGCATGTTGCATGCATTGAGCTCTGGGAGCTCTGGGGGACTTGGGGTACTTACTGGAGCAACATATGACCACAGGGCGACTCACCCTCCCCTAGTGGTGCACTCTGAATAGGATGATTAGTTCTTCTGTGGGTTGGGATGATTAGTTCTCTCGTGGCAACTATGGAACAGGATGATTAGTTCCCTTGTGGACCGGGATGATTAGTTCTCCCGTGGCAACTGTGGAACAAGATGATTAGTTCTCCTGTGGGCCAGGATGATTTGTTCTCCATGGTGACTATAGAACAAGATGATTAGTTCTCCTGTCGGCCAGGATGATTTGTTCTCCGTGGCGACTGTGGAACAGGGTGATTAGTTCTCCTGTGGGCCAGGATGATTAGTTCTCTGTGGCATCCACTGACAGGATGATTCGTTCTCCTGTGGACAGGATGATTAGTTCTCCTATCGAGGCATCCTACCCATGCAGTCGAGACTCATGGGAAGTACCTCTCATCTGATTAATGAGCAGGGAAATGAGGATAGGGACCATAGTAGTACTACTGATGGACGCATCGTTGTATCTACAGTACTCCCTATGCTAGGATGACCTCCATTGATCTGGGATCAATATGAGTGGTTTGAGACACTCTCTTGTGACATTGATCTGGGATCAATGAAACGGACTTCGGGTCAGTAAGAGTGATGTGACACACTCTCTTTAGATGAAACTGACTTCGGGTCAGTAGAGAATGGTATGAGACATTCTTGACCAATTCTTCTTCTTCATGGTTCAGCAGAGCAGATCAAAGCAGAGCAGAGCAGAGCAATGCAGGGCACTGATGGCAGAGATAGTACAGTCGGACATTTGGATCAACGGATGGAGTTCTCCCTAGTTGAGAGGGAGTGTTAAAATTGGAAACTAGGGCCAAACTCCATGTGGGTCATCTTATTTATGGTGGCTGATATTTTTCTTGGATCCCTCTCATCGAGTGGTTTTGGATTGATCTAAAGATCATCCGATTCCAATAAGTATTCATGGAGTTATGAATTTATTTGCGTTATAAGACAATTCGTCAAGGTTGGCCAACAACCAAATAAACCCCACATGTGGTCAAGTTTTAGTATAAATAGAGGTGGCCTTCAAGTCATTTCAACACACTTGGGATCTCTTCCTCTCTCTACTTGTCTTTGGGTTTTAGTAGGAAGAGAGATCCTAAGGAATAATGTTGCCCTGATCCAGAGGGCAGGAAAAGCCGGAACTGCCGGAACTGTTGGAAATGCTGGAACTGCCAAAAAAGAAGGAAAAGCCGAAATTGCCGGAAAAGCCGGAAAAGTCAGAACTGTCAGAAAAGCCGGAAAAACCCGAACTACCGGAAATGCCAGAAAAACCAGAACTTCCAGAAAAGCCAGAAAAGACGGAACTACCGGAAAAGCCGGAACTGTCGGAAAAGCCAGAATTGCTGGAAAAGCTAGAAATGCGAAAACGCCGAAACTGTCAGAAAAGCCAGAATTGTCGGAAAAGCCGGAAATGCCAGAAATGCCAAAACTACCAGAACTACCAGAAAAGCCGGAAAAGCTGGGACTGCCGGGACTGTCGGGACTGCCGGAATTGCCGGAACTGCTGGAACTGCCGGGAACAGCCGAAACTGCTAGAATTGTCGGGAACTGTCGAAACAGTCGGAGCATTTGTCTCCGAAGGAGAGCAACATGCAAGGGACAACTAACTAACATTGGGACAGGTGTATGGTACTTAGCAACAAATACACCAAGCATGCAATGTTACAGCTAGCATGCAAGGGACAACTAGCATGCAACAACAAGCATGCTAAGGACAACAAGCATGCTAGGGACAACAGGCAAGCAAGGGGCAACAAAAAAGCAAGGTTCAACCAACACATAGGTCAGGATGGCAACATGGTCCAACAATGGCACATAATGCAGTATAGTGATGGGTATAGTCATGATTAATGAAGCGTGATGAGATGCAGCATAGTGATGATGGGTGTAGCATAGTGCAGCGCGGTGAGGTGCAACATGATGACGAAATGCAGAACAATGATAGGTGAAGGAGTCACCTTGGAGAATTAGTTGAAGCAGCATGTCTTCAACTAATCTCATGTATCATCTTCTTAGAGATGATCTATGCTCTTATCGAGATAATTCAAAGTGTTGACTTCTGTTGTAAACGTACTCTCTCTCTCTCTCTGTTGAACTATTGAAGATCATAAAAGAAGAATTGAACAAGGGTTTCCCCACATTGGGGTTTGTCCCTGGCTAGCGCCACATCTTGTGTCCTGTTGTCTTGGCTTGTCTTCTGCGATTTATGTTTATGTTCTATTTGCAATTTACTTTAATGCTGATGTGATTGCTAATCTGGAAAAGATATGGAGCTAACTGTGAAAATTGAAATAAATTGCTCTAAGCATAGAGCATACCTAAAATTAACATTATGCTAATATGAGATAGTTGCATACTAACATAACTTGAAACAAATATGAAAGAAATAATGACACGAGGAAATAAATAGAATCATAACAAGAAGTCAAGAATTTACCACATATGCAAGGAGAAGCACACCATCAAACTTTACCCCAAAGACTGTTGTATTATATTGCAAGTAGTGAATACAATCCTGCAGAGTCTTTTGAAGCACAATAGCTCGTATTACATGATACAATGTGAAAGCTCGTGGCTCTATTATATAGAGTTGTGAGCAAATGCCAATGAAAAATGACAATGACAAATGGCATTGGAGCCAATCCCAATTTAGAAGTGATTAAACAAGTGGCATGAGGGTACAATCCCAAAGAAAAATTCAAATTTGTTGAATGGAGCTCCAATACCAAGTGTAAAAATCGAATTCTGGCAAGTGGACATCATTTTCTTTTTCCCTTATTTGTCAAATTTAAATTTTATGATAGAATGACAAGTGTATATGGGTGGTAATCCATGTGGGGACAATTTCCCGCAAAAATCTCCACCAAATCTTCTCCCAAATCCTCCCAGATGCTCATTAACTTCACAAATTCGAATTTCCAAGTAAGCAGCTTTCTCTTTTAATGCCAAAAATTCGATTTTATTTGAGCACACGTCATTTCCTTGATTTCAGGAGTCCACATCACTTTGGGACTTAACTTTAAATCCCCCATAATTTTCCACCTCATTGTTTTCTCCATTTATTTGATTTATGACTTAATTAATTGCCAGATTTTCCACTAAACTTAGGAAAAATGGGTTTTGAGGGTTCAAAACACATTTTTAACTCATCAAAGTGTGTCATAGTAGAGAGCTGAGGGTGAGAGGTGTAAATTTCATTACTTATACCCCATACAACTTTTGTAGACATCACTTATTATATTACAAGTACAATTTTATTTGCAATTTTTGACCTGCGGGAAATCTAAAAAATTAAAAAAAGACTACCTAGACTCAACCAAGTTCAACTCATTAAGACCATGGAGGTAAATCATGCACAAGCAATAAAGTCCATTGAAGTTGAGCATTCTAATCAGATGACCTCTATTCAAAACAGGTTGATCGCCATGGAAGAAAAACAAGTGCAATTAATCAACACAATAGAAACGAATCATGCTAAGGAAATAAGTGTTATGAAGGCTAATCAAGTCACTTTTCAAAATAGGTTGGATGAAATGGAAAGATTACAGGTACAAAAATTCCAACTTCGGTTAAATGACGAATGGGAAAAGAACAAAGGAACAAATCATAAACCTCCTGATCCACTGAAACAATCTTCATCTCATTATGAGGAGGTTATTTACTCCATTAAAAAATGGCTAATTGATGGAGACTTGGATAACAAGGAAACTGAGGAGAATCAGGGTTATACTTATGAAAGTGATCCATTACCCATGTCAGAGCATAAGCATAATGGACAAAGGAAAGTCAAAGAAGTCTTGGATACTTCGAATTTTCCATCAGATCATCTTCAAAATCGGACAGAAAGGTCTACTTTGATCACCTCAACATCAACATCAACATCAACATCACAATCTATTAAGAATAAAAGAAAAAAGCGGAAAGGATTTGGTAAATCTGATGGCCATGCACAACACAGTGTTGAGATTGATCAAAGTCCTTAAATATTCAGAATTGGACAAGGCAAATCAGAAAAACAGCCCATGGATCTATCTGAAAGTAAGTAGGTTCTCAGCATGAACTTCATTAAGGACATATGATGCTATGGGGCATCTTCTGTATCATATTTTTAACCTTATCCCTCGTCATTTTATTTCATGAATAAATTGTCATTTATGCTTCTAGAATAAATTTCCATTGCTTCATTTATGTACTTGATGACATTTTTGAATGGATACTACTGGTATATGTCTTTTGTCAGTGGATGCAGATTCCAAGTTCTTGTAAACTATCACTTCATATCTAGCATGCATCCCCATATGGAGCCAAATGTTGACCACTAGAGTGGCCCCTTCTCTGAGTTTCCTGCCACCAACCACACCTTGTGGGGTTGAAGGCTTTTCTCACTAACTTGTAGGTAGGTGTAGGCGGTAGGGTCAACATTTTTGTCGTCATTGCTGGGGACAAGTCTTCTTGCACCAGGGATATACGACTAACTTTTGGTTTTTGCATGTTGGATTTTAGAGTTAGATTCTTGTTCAAGTGGCGACTCCACTTATTTCATTTTCTGCAAGGATTTCTACTTGAAGCTTGCTTCTTGTAGATCTCTTGCTAATCTTGGACAGGAGCCTCTCTCTGGTATCCATTTTCTCTTTTCACGGTCAACACGCAGGACCGCCAATCTTCACCCTTCCTATGCCGGATCCGGCAACATAGGTGAAAACTCAAAATGGTAGCTATTATGCAACCAACTCCAAAACAAAAGAAAAGATAGATCAATGACTTAAAATTATCCTCTTCGAAGGGGAAGCCTCCTTTACATTATATAAATGAACAATTCTTGGACGATACAAATGATAAGACCTCCTTGGTATATATAAGAGTCTAAGGGGTTACAATATAATCAGATCCTACATAATAATAATAATGTAAGGGCACAACAATAACAATATGGGGGATACAAGGGCACAACAATAACATTAGGGAGCTACACTAACAATACCAATAAGAGGGATACACTAGTAGTATAGGGACCTAACAGTAGCATACTTAAGAATGCCTAAAGTATATTTGACCCCAATATAATCCTGTATAATCGCTAATGATGAAACTAGAATGATTATAATAAGGTTGTATAATTTATGCAAAGTCTTGTAACTACAGCTAGAAATAAAGAAAAATGAGAATATAGCATTTATCAATATCTCTTGATAAAAATGTTATTTGGATAGGACCTATCTCTTCTCCTCTAAAGACACATCATATTTCTTATAATGAAAATTTACACTTTGTGAAAAGATGTGGCTTAATCACAATGAAGCCATTGTAGTCTATGAGATCTTTTTGTGAGACTCTAGGTGATTTGCATTTTGTTTCGTTTTTTATTTTGTGCATCTCCTCATTGTTAAATACTGTACCTCGGACAATTTTTCAAGCCTTGAGAGGTGTCCCTAAGGCTAGGAACACAAAGGAATTAATTATCTCCAAGCCCATGTAATTTTTCCTGAGTTTCACCTAGGGAAAATGTCTTAATTATGTCAATTAGTGATTTTTAAATATTTTCTAAGTTAAAACTTAGGGAAAGTGGTTAATTAATTGACATTAGTTGAGATAAGGTAGATTCACCTCTAGAAGCTTCGTGAAAGTGTAATGACCCATCTCGAGTTACAGGGAGCATAGGAATATTAGCATGCATATGATAGCTACATATGCATGTATTGCACTAGTATATATACTAGCTGATTATGAAAATACCCAAGTAAAGGATAAATGGATTCATTATTGAAATAATAACTTATAAGTAAAACCTAACTCTAAAAAAAAAATATTGAGTGGGGTACTTAATGTGTGTATCATCATCATAATGCACATAACTATATTATATAAAATGAAAGGTAAATGAAATATATTGCACAAAATACTAAGGAATATAACACACACACACACACGCACACAAATATATATAAATATATAATATATATATAATATTATATAATACTAACAAAAGAAATTGTTATATATGTATTTGCAAAAAAAACTATTATATATGTATATGCAATATATAATATATATATATATATATATATATGGGACTATACCAATATTACACAAAAGGGAATTCAATATATATTAATTTGCTATTCAAACTAAAACCAAAAGAAGTTATAATATATTAACAAAAGGTAATGAAATACAATCATTTTAAAATAACTCATTAAGGCATTTTAAGAAGTTTTGTTGTCCAAAGAAGAGGGTGACCTCACACAATGAATCCACCGTGTCAAATTAAGGCGGTGAGTGCCTCTGTAAATTCCTAAAGACACTTAATTGAAGGCGGTGGAGAGGTTGGGGGAAAAAGGTTTGATTGCTAATGGCGGGAAGAGCAGAGACTGTAAAATTCAGAGAGAAACATAGAGGCTTGAGCAATTTTTCTTGGGGTTTTGGGCACGGGGGCCAGTAGACCTCAAATACAGAGTCTTTTGGATCTGGGAACCGAATAGTTTGATCCCAGATAGGTTGGGAGGAAGCAATCGATTTGATAGCAGGAGTAGGAGCAACTGCAGACCAAAAATGCCTTCACATGAGAGTTTCAGGTAAGTACTTGCAATTGAATTGTTAAATTCCGACTAAAATTCACTGTCTAGTTAAATATGGAATCTGGGCATACATTTCATTAAATTTTGTTATTTTGTTAATAGTCAAATTTAGAGCTTTAGAGATAGTTTCTAACATGATCTTAGCCATCAACTTAGACATGATAACTTTTAATCGTGGCCTTTCATTTGTGATGAGAGATTATAAAGGGAGATTGATGGGCAACATTGGAGACAGATCAAAAATTGAGCTGGGTGAGTTTTTCAGTAAAACACTAGGAGGGTTTCAACAACAGTAATTAAGAAGGATATTTTTGGGGTTATTCTTCATCCAAGAGACTTCCAGTTTCTAATTTTCAAAGGGAGTTTTGTTGGCCGAATTATTTTCTCCAGGAGGCTGAGATTTTCTAGTGGAGGTCGTGAGCTCAAGGAAGAGGTCGAGTTGCTTAGTAAATTCACATATGTGGAGGCCAAGATTATATCCAGGAGGCAATGCAAGTTTCAGAACGACAATCCAAATTGCTAGGGGGTCATGTGAGTGCCAGAAAGGGCAGTGTGAATAACCATAGAGCCAATGCAAATTGCTGGAGAGCCAGTGCGAGTTGCCAGAGAGGTGCAATTTGCAGAAGAGGGTCGTGGGGTTTTTCCCTAGCCGATTTGATCAACAAAGGAGAAGATAAATTTTGTATTTCTCATTAGCAGATTGCTGAAGATTAATAATAAAACCCTCAGGCCGAAGCCTAGTTTTACCCAAATTGGGGTTTTCACTAGGGAAGTTTGTGCAAAAATATGCGTCATTTGTGTGATTGGTTTCTCATGTATTTTGCTGCAAATATTATTTGGTGGATGGTGTTGTTCATGTTTTTATTCATTACTTTTAGTTGATAAATTAATTTTGTTGTGTATAAGTAATCAAAATAATTAACTGGGTTAATAACACCTTTTGGGTAGTAAAAATTTCACATTGTATTAGAGTTTTCTACAACATTGGGGTGTTTCTTTATCTAAGTGCGAGGGTTTTGAAGTAAAAACCAAAGGTTTCATCACACAGGTTGATTCTCTTTAAATTTCTTCAAATTTATTAGGGTAAGGGCACCATAATAGCCCTCATCATCTCCAAATCATGGCCTCAAAATTATCTTCTGTGCTATAGGTGTGAGGTAATACGACCTTGGTTAGCTTCTTGTTAGGCCTCTCAGTCCTTCCAAAACAGACCCACAACTCACTGCAAAACTCAGAACCAACCTGCGGCTTGTGCACAAAGAATAACCTTTCCAGACTTGCACAGAACTGTACTCTCATGCCTAGCCTGCTATCTTCTTGACTCATCCACGACCAGACATAAGAAAAACACCAAAACCATCCTTTTTCAACTTTGGATAGGGCTCTCAAGCCTGCGACTACCTCAGAAATTGCACTTGGATGATGCCCAAGGTGAATGCCCAACGGGGGAGAATAGATGCCAATTTATAGTAGTTTCTTCATGCGAAGGGACATGACCTTTGGGGAAAGCCAACTTGAAATTTACGAGGTCGACTTGTAAATATGGAGGGAAAACATAAATTAAATTTGCTAATAAATGCCTTGGAGATTGCTTGCGCAAATAAAATGTCACATCAAGTAATAATGAGAGGAGTGCCAATTAATGGTTTCCCTTTGTCAAATTTAAATTCTTCTTGGGGCAGTTGGGATTTTTTTGGGGTAATTGGATTTTTCTTTGGGAAATTCATTCTAAAGATGCCCCAAATTTTAACACGTCTTTCTTGTATTGCACCTCAAGAAGGCCTTGGGTATGTAGGTAGTCACCTCCACTGAGCTCCCTCCATTGGATGAGGAAGGAGATCTAATCTTGATTCTGGAGGAGATTTAAGAAACAAGGGAGCAAAAGTTAAGGAAAAAAATTGTGAGAGAATACCAGGTTAAATCAATGTTTTAAAACTCCGACTCCTACTCCGACTCGGCCAAGCAATGACTCCGACTCCGACTCCGAAACGGTAATGACTCGGCCGGCTCGTTTTCAATGACTCGGTCGTTGTAAAAAATACATTAAATATTTAGTTTTTTTATAAAAAAACATAATTTTGAAGATTTTAAACATAATTTTAAAGATTTCAGTGTGCTCGATAGATTGTCTCAGTTACACCGCCACAAGAGAAGGATCTTCCACTTCAACCCAGCTCAGACTATGAATTTGTACTTCCTTGTCTCGTCGGAAAAAGATCCCTACAAATTTAATAGAAAGCATGACATTAAGCATACAAGAGAATAGTGTCTGATTACTAAGATTGCACGGTACCAAGCACAATGCCGCATTGGGTGGTCTTTGAATTCGAGTCTTCAAGCATAAAAGAATCAAGAGAGTGTGGGAATGAGTAAAGTCCCGGTTCCTTAAACCATTCAGAGCTATGCAAATGGTTTAATAGTTTCAATTGAATTGTGAAGGAATTTTGTAAAGCAAGAGCGACGATGGCTCTGCATATATGTGCACCTGTGGGATTGAACTGAACCTGCAAGGCGGCATTTTGTTTGGTTCCAAAGCAAATTTGTTTGAGAAGAGTGCCTAGATAAAGATCCATAGTATAGAAGTTGTCGAGAAACTAAAGTTGAAATTATAGTTAGCTAATAGCCTAAAAGTCAGCCCATGAATTAGAAGGTGGCCTCATCAGTCGAAACTCGAAAGTCAACGTTCATTCAAAATACTAAAGATTTCAGTGTGCTAGCAACTCGGCCGTTTCATATCTGATTCAGTCCGTTTCGGCCGAGTCAGCAATGACTCGGCCTTCCGAACTGGGTTATGCACCGTTTTCATGCGGAGGCTATCGAAATGGACCAACTCGGCCGAGTCAATGTTGACTCGGCCGTTTCTTAAAACACTGGGTTAAATGGAAGGATCTACCTATTAAGGATGCCACATGGGAAGGCGAACAGGTGCCCAAACATCAAGAGTTGAAGTTTCTTGAGGGTAAGCAAACTTGGGTAGGGAGGATTATAATGTCCCCAACCGCTTAGGAGAAGTATGACAGGTTCTGATAGCCTAATGAGTTCTCGTAGGCTAAGGTGCCAAGTTTTTTTAATAAGGGAACATGATTCGCCTAAGAAAACTTTATAATTGCCTTAGGGGTGAAAAGGGAGACATATCCTAGGCGAGGGAAAGTCACTTTAATTTTAGAAAGTGAAAGTTTCCAAAGGTGACTTAATAAAATATTAAAAGGGTAAAATGGCGGCAAAAGTGGCCACTCAATTATAAAAAGAGAAAAGTGAGGAGTCTCTCCTCATTCTTTCACTTTCATTTTGAGAGAAAGAGCTCTTGGAGAGTTTTTAGAGAGAAGCTTAGAGTTTTTGCGATTGGCCTAGTTTTATACACTTACCATTTGCTTCATATGTTTTGTGGATACATGTTTCACTATTTTTCTGTCAACTTGTGCTTGAATTTCATCTTAATCACACTACTCATTGGTATATCTTTTTGAAGCATTTTTTTAATTTACTTGGAGCAAAATTTGCAAAGTTAACATTTACTTATTTTTGGGCAACTTGTGAAGCTTATATTCACATGCAATTTACTTTTACAAAGCTTATGAGTGGATGTTAATTTCCATTTATTGTTCCCATTAAGAGACATTGGATACATTGAAAATTTTTCTCTCATTAACGCTCTCTTGGGAATCAATAGCATTCAAGCATTTCATTTAGGCATTTTAGTTTAGACTTGCACCTTTAAAACATACCTCCAAGCATAAGCTTGGTTGTATAGACATATTAGGACAAATTTTTCCTTGAAAATTTCTTTTATTTGGTATAGAGTAAGGTAAAGTGTGTGACCTTGTAGTTATGAAGGTGGCTTTTTCCCCTTGTAGGAACGACGACACGCATGATTTGTAAGGATTAGGAGAAGGGTATCGTTAACGACGGACCTAGTGCCTCCTCAACCCCTCTTCCTTGCAAGTCACCCTAATCTTTACCCCTTGGTAAGAACTTGAAGGGAGAATCTCTCACTTTAGAATAGGCATATAGAGTAAAATTAACCAAGATAATTGCATGTCACATTGGATAGATTGCATATCTTTCTAGTTCACTCATTTTAGAGGACTTCAAGTTTATTTTCCAGTTTAAGTTTACTTGCAAATTTATTTATCTCGTGTACTTGTCATGATGGATAGCCTAATTGTCTATTGATGTTATTATCTCTTGTTGTTGAGTACTTCCTTTAGCAATTGCAACATCTACTTATATTTTGCAAGTAATACTTTGGATCCATTGAATCCCATTTGCAAGTTCAAGTTGTCTTTGCTTCAAAGTAGCATTTTGCAAGTGGTGTGGATTTTTATCTTGCCATCTTTACTTTACTTGCCAAATTGCTATCACATGTACTTGATGTTTGTTCTTATGATCATGGAATGATATTGCCTTTTACTTGAGCATTTCTTTACAAGTACAATATTCCATTTGTATCTTGCAAGTGATATTTCATATTTCATCTAACATTGGTTTTGCAGGATTACTTGTCATTTTACTTTCAATGTCCATTTGAGCAAGTATTTCTCATTTCATTTGAGCAATTATTTATAAGGCACTGGTTTACATCCTTATTCCCTAGATGCGTTGATTATCATTGAATATACATCTTTATATTGCTTGTATATTCATGAGCATGCTCATATCTTGAAGTAGTTCCACTAACCTTAGTCTGCTAGAAAACTTACATTTCATTTAACCTTCATTAGGGACCACCCCCTTAGCTTTAACTAGGGGAGAGCTTTAACAGAGAATTTGGCAAAAGTCCCAAAATGAGGCCCTCCACCTCTATTTATCCTTTTTGCCCCTCTTCTCTCAATGTGGGCTCCACAAATCGAACTCCCTTCTCTCTTCCTTCCCACAAGTACAAATTCTCCTAAGGGGTGCAAATTCCCTCTCGGTGTGCCCCCCACATCCCACTTGCCTCTTAATTTTATTCTCCTCCTATGTTTGGGCCCTTCTTTCATCAAAATGTCAAGTGGGGTCCTCCTAACCCACTTCTCGTAGGTCAATACATGCTAAAATATCAAAATTGCGCAAAAATGTATTACTTAGGAAAACTTGCTAAGTGGGAACATCACAAGTTGCAGAGAAGGATTTTCAGGTTCAGATTTATTGTCGCTTTGAGTAGTAACAACATTGTAATTTTTTTGGGTTCTCTCTCTCTCTATATATATATACTATACCTTCAGGGAAGGTCTCCCAGGGTGATGTGGCTCTAGGGACCATCACTTGCAAAACTCCCACCAATAAAATCCTTTATCATTGTTGACGTCATCCTGAGCTTGCGTCATCTTAGGCACTCACCTTTGTGTGCACCTTTGGTTCCTCTAGCGGGCCATGAATTATATCTTTCACGATTTGGCTCACCTCATCTTAGCCTACTTGGATGACCTCATGGTTCGTTCCAAAAAGTGCTTAGACCATTTGGAAGATCTTCACTTGGTTTTTCAAAGGTGCCGAAAATATAGCCTCTACTTGAACCCCCTCAATATATATATATATATATGAGTCAAGTATTTCAATCTTCATTTGTATTTTACGCTTCATTTTGGCATAAATTTTTCATGGTACATGTTTATTTGGAAATAAACTCAAAAACAACTCAATGAATTACCTACACCACTTTACATACAAACTGTTCATGAAAATTCCACAATAAACTAGACTTATTGAACTCAGAATTTTGTAGGGTTATTCACAAGACATTCCGGATGGGAATCTTATAGAATATGATAGATGAAATATTGAGAAGATGAAGATGATTAAGACAAATGTCACAAAACCAAGGCCCAATAAAATAGTCCTCTACAACGATGCCAGAAATTGTTGTCGTGTTGCTGGCAAAATGAAAAGATCAAAGATGAAGGATGAGGATGAAAGGTTGAAAATTTTGTCGTGAGGACCAAGGACAAAAAAACTTCTGTCCCCGGCAATGGCGCCAAAAAATGTTGTGCCGCTTGACAAGCTAAATGAGAGATGAAAATGATTAGAGGATCAAGAAGAGTGATCATAAATGTAGCAATGCCAAGGACCAAGAAAGTCGTCCCTAACAATGGTGCTAGAAAATGTGGCGTTGATCAGATAAGGAATGATGAGATAATGAGAAAATGTCGTTGAAGTGCCGTGAACAAAATAAATTATCCCCGACAATGGCGCCAAAAAATGTTTTCGCTCAGATTGTACAAGCACTATGACAACGGCTCAAGGCGGGGGCTATCACTCTGATCCCCGCCCACTCCGTTCTAGTTGTTTCGCTGCAGTAGGTTATGGGGGATAGTCCCTATGGAAAGATGAAGATGCAGGACAAGTTGGCAACCAACGAGTCTTGGAGACACAATTGAGCGGCCTACCTATTTGGTTAATTTAAGCAAGATTTAAGGATTAGATTAAATCCAAATCATAGTTTTAAAAAACGGTCGTTTTGAAACGGAAACGGCCGAGTTGGTCTGTTCCATTGCCCTCTGGAGTGACTCGGTACAAAAAATGGCTCGGTTGGCCGAGTCAGCCATGACTCGGCCAACTCGGCCGTTTCCCGTACTGACTCGGCCGAGTCACAAACAATGGCCCGTAACCCACTAAAACAACAATTTAACATTATTTTAATGAAATTGTAAGGGGTTTGCTGATTGGTTTGGACTTCAAGGTGTTCTATGAATTAGCTAAATGTTATTTGGGGTCCATTTCCCCCTCCCAAACCCTATTTAACACACTCAAATGCTCTCTACTATTGATATGTTATTCAAATTTCATGGTAATGTTAAATTCTTAAAGTAAAAGTGACATTCTCCTTAATCTTCATTTTCATCCTTTTACTTAAATTTTTAACATTACCATGAAATGACTCAGGATGTTGAGAGTGGTTCCGGCCTCATTGGATTTCATATGGAGAAAGTAGAATTTTAGATTTCATTCAAAATGCAGCAAACTTATCAGTTTTTTCAAGATTTCAGGATTGGAGGATTGCAATGTTTCCATTGAATTTTGTCATGTATTAGGGTATGGAACTCGTATTTAATCAAGAGCACCAATTCCTCTATGTACCTTGATGTTGGTGACATTGGTTATCGAACCCCTCTGGGATTCACTCCCAAACCAGGAGCTTCTGAAAATGTCGCTCCCGCTCCCATTTTCGCTCTCGCTCCCCACTTTCGCTCCTGTTCAGTTGAATGCAGATCCACCAGCCTCAATCTCACAGCCAGCAAGGACTCCAGTTGTAGGTGCTTCCTCTGCTCAGCCACGACAGAAGCGCAGCCGCCTATCTACTCTATCTCAGCGTGCGACTACTGCAGTTGCACAGCCTCCTAGTGGTACCACTTCTACAGTTGCAGTTGGAGATGATGATGATGAGGAGGAGCCATGGGGCCCCCTGTCTGACTCTGATGATGATGATGATCCAGAGATTGATCGACATGATCTTGGCTCCTGTGGCAGTAGCTACTAGCCAGTAGTACTAGTACTGGAGTCTGGTCACCGTCACAATTTACTTTTGTTGTAGAGGCCATTTCTAGCCTCCTTGGTTATGTGTTTTTTGTTTTGAGTCTTTGATCATGTATGACAATTGACTATGTAATTGCCATTGGGTCCATTTTTGAATTATAATGGATTGGGTTTCATGAGCCTACTTTGGATCATATGTTGTCTTACCATCTATCTTATAATGCTGTTGTTTGGGAAACATGATGAAAATCTTTAAAATTATGGTTTAAAATCTTCAAAATTATGTTTTTTTTATAAAAAAACTAAATATTTAATGTATTTTTTACAACGACCGAGTCATTGAAAACGAGCCGGCCGAGTCATTACCGTTTCGGAGTCGGAGTCGGAGTCATTGCTCGGCCGAGTCGGAGTCAGAGTTTTAAAACATTGGTTGATTCCCTTGTTATAGCAGCAAGCAATTTCAAACCCCCTCAAAATCCGCTTCTCAGGTACGAGGTGGAGGTCAGATATAGACCCTCTATACCTGATAATGTCAAGCACTGATAGGTATTCGAGAACGATGAGCAGATCAAACGATTTATAGAAGTAGATGGGGAGTTCACTAACTCAACCATTGATCAAGAAGAGGAAAAAGACGCAGATCAAGAACCCACTTCGTGGGAAGACACAGTGGATGGACATAAAATTCTACAACTGAAAGGGAATACCATTCTTCATGGGCTAGTCCCACTGGAAAGATTATTTAACAAGGATGATGTAGCCTCCAAACCAATGGCTCCAGAGATGGAAGAACATGTAGAAGATTGCAATATCGGCTCAGAGGATGAACCCTAGATGGTCAGACTATCGAAAGGAATCCCCTCGCAATATAAACAAAGGGATTTAAATCTATTCAAAATCTATAAGGATGTTTTTGCTTGGTCCTATGAGGACTTAAAAGCATTTGATACTGACATCATACATCGGAAGGGCTGAAAATGATTTGCGAAGGAAATCAACAAAAAACCAGGGGTAGGCGAACCTTTTCTCTCTCCTCCAGGTGGCCATGTGGCGGAATACTATTGGTCACAATGGGATCACGTTGTGGCTGGCGTCATCATGACGTGGTAGTACGGAGGACACGTGGCATGCTGATTTGACATTTTTAGGGGTACTATGGGGTCATATTCGAGTGACATGCTCACCACTAAGGAAGCAACACGTGGCAGTGATGATGTCATCAATCAACGATCGAGGGTAGCAGCGCATTGTGCATCACAAGGAATTCGTCGATTGCGAACCTCCGATTAGGGGGGGGCTTTGATAAGTGGGCTAGCCAATGGTAATCGGAAGAGCGAAGAACCAAGGGTCAAGAAGGACAAGCAGTCCCGCATATTGACGATCGCAAGTGTCAAAGGGAGCGAAACAAAGGCAATGTTGTGAAATTGCCGATTGTGATATCCTGGGTGGGCCCAATCAACGTTCAGCGGTCACAAGCTACAGAGGGGGCAGACCCTCCCTTATCCTTTTTCCAAGTGGGCCAGACTGCATTGCACATTGGAGATCGCAATGTTGGGGAGGAGGCACCGCGATGGCGAGCATTAGAAATCACTGATATGCGGGATTCTATGTAACAAAGGAAAAAGACCCCCAGAGGGGAGTCCAAAGGCCCTAGTGCCCGAGGACTAAGCGCCTGGTCATAGCCCCTTGTCACATGAAGTAAAAGGGGCTAAAGTGGATAAGAATGCCCCATCTCGTAAGGACTTTTAATGGGAAATCCTGATGCGATAACTCCGTGACGAGGTAATGCAGAACTTTAAAGGCGTGGTGGGTCGATTGCTGAGGCATTTAAGAGAGGAGATGGAGCATTCAAAAATTGGCATGGGCTTACCTTGTAAGGACCCTTGTGACATGAAACCGGGGTCAACACTGACAGAGTAAATGAAGACATGGAAGCTTGGGAGGACTTGATGATCCAGCATGGTGCTCGACGCAGAGGGAAGATGAAGAGGACTTGATATTAATATTAAGGAAATGGTGGAGATTCCTCCTGATATTAATGAAGGGCATCTTTCAGAATATTAAGGAAATGGTTTTGATTCCTCCTTCAAGTACTACAGTATGTTATCTCTCCGTTTAAATTCCATTATGTTGATGTCTCCTCTCTGATTTTAGGTAATGGTAGCTGCTAGAAATGTTTCATATGTTCTTACAGATTCATTTGTATTGACTTGTTAATGCATGTGTCTGAATGGATTTTTGATATTATATCTTTAAAATTGCGCTCCATGAATCATCGCACCCAATCCTCTTTCATCCATTATGTCTACCTTTAACTCAGATAAGTGTAGAATTCTGGAGGCTTCAAGCTCTATGTGATGAGTGTAGAATTTTTGACGCTTCAAGCTCTATGTGATGAGTGACTCTATCTCCTTATCTTCTCTCATTGCTTTGCCAAAGTTTATTAAATTATAGATCCTTTAACTACTCAACCTCCACTAGTTTATGCATATATTTCCGTGAGTTGTATATGTGAAGAAGTACCCGAAATACATGGCTTACACCTTTAGATGAATGAACCAACCCATGTTGTTTATTATATATATGAATATATATGTACACAAATATATGCGATGTCTCCAGTTTCCTGAGAATCATATGAGACACACAAAACCTAGATGTTCCAGGCACTGGTCTCGTAAGCAATCCGAGGTTGTCTCTCGTAGCGACAACATGAGGCATGAAATTTCTTTGTCTTTACTGCAGATGACTCCTTCAATCTCTTTTTGCATCTTTAATATAGTTTTTTTATTATCATGAAACATCAATTTTGAAATATCCTTAAAGTCTTATGATGAAGATGTTATTGATTGTGATTTGCTTGTTATGTCTCGAAATGTGACCATCTTCCCCTTTTAAGGAAACGTCAAAACTTGTTTCTCTATGTTTAACATGAATGTACCCAAATCCTTAAAACAAGGTTGACCGAGAATGATGTCAACCTTCCTATTATCAATAATTGCAACACGAAATTGAGATATGTACTCATAATGATCTACTGTTACTTGTAAGTCACTAATTTTGTACTATTTTTGGCCAAAAATAATTTTCATTTCACCAATGCTTGGTTCTAGAATTAATAGCTGATTTTCCAAATTAATGTTGATGTAATTTTTATCGTTGCTTGTGCTGAGAGCGATATTAATTTCTTTTTGCATACTTACTTTTAATGTAATTAATCTGTGATCCATAACTGAAAGACCCTTATAGGTAAATCATCCCTCCATCATTTTTGAATTAGGCTCCATTTTTTCTTTACAACATTTGGCTTTTCTTTTGTTTTTCAAAAAGGCTTAGGCTTTTAAATGTTGATTGTTGGTAGCATCGGATGTGCTCTAGCCATGAAAATTGGAGAGACTAAGACACGAGATCTCCAAGGCTTAGAAATCGTTTGGGGAAATTCCACCCAGATGGAGAGATATTAAAATAATATATATATTATAATGGGGTTCCTAAGTCTAAACATAGGAAAATTAAAATATTAATATGTATTAATATAATGTGGGTGAGAAAGTTCTAAATAACGAGGATCAAGCCAGATCTAATCTTCTCTGTTGATTAGGGACTTAACTCGACCGTTGAATCATCAACAGGAAAAGTATAAGAAGCTTGAGGGTCAGTTGGAGATACACCAAGTTGATCAGTCAATTCGATTTTCTAAGGCTGGGTTTGCTGAGAAATCGAGTTAGTGATTTGTTGCAGCGAGGGGAAGTTCGGAAAGAGGCCCAAAATACATATCAAAGAGGTAGATAAAGTGCCAAAGAGACAACGTAGAGGCAGCCAAAGCTGACGCAGAGGCTTAGAGGGCTAGCGCAGAGGATGCGGGGGGCTGAGAAGTTGACACAGGTAGACGTAGAGGCTATTAGAGCTGATGCTGGGTTGAAGGAGCTGCGTTGTGGTGTTTTTGTGGGGCAGATTGAGCTTTGAGAGGTAGTCGCAGAGCTGTGGAGGGTGACGCAGTTCTAGAAGTTAGCTTGGAGCAACTTTCGCTGTCCAGCTAAGGAACAATAAAAAAGTCACTATGGGGCCAATCATTCGGTTGCTGAATTAGCTGAAATATCTGTCTCCGAAGCAAGGTACTTCTGCCAAGGAAAATCTCTGAAGGGTGAGCCATTTCTGGCACCCTAGTTATATTAAGAAAAATGCATAATAATAAAATCCTCAGATTTGCTACACCGGTTTTCCGGCATTGGGTTTTTCTGGGAACGATTGTTCAAAAACAACGGTCTCTTGTGTTGTCTCAATTTATTTCAGTGGCTGATCTGTATATTTGTGAACGCTGCTATTGTGTTTATTTCTATGTTTGCATGATCAAATAACTTGTTAATGTAAAGAACAAGTGGGAGATAATAAACCAGAAATAACAGTAGGGATTTCTGATGTGTTAAATTCAGAAATTTTCACATGGTATCAGAGCAATTGCAGATCACAGGAGGACTGAAGATGCCAGCAACAGAAATTTGAAGAATTTGTCGCAGAAGCAGCTGTCCTTACAGACAATGCTGTTCCAGAGTAGAAGTGGCAAGAGGAGAGGTGACGCAGAGCTTAGAGAGTGACGCAGAGGCTCATGTAGAGCCCGCGTTAGCATTTAGAGCCAAGGGAAGGGCCAACATCGAGGCAGAAGAGGTTAACGCAGAGCCACCTCATCCTGCTCAGCCAGGTAGGATTGACACAGTTGGCCGGAGGAGGAGATTTAGCCTTCGCCGTGATTGCACAGAGCCTGAAGGGCTCAGTTTCTTCAGTTGCCAGGGCTAAGGGAGTTGTGCAGATTGTGATTTGAGGAGTTGGTGGGACGTTGGTTTTGTCAGTGCAAAACAATGTCTAAGGGGACAGAACCAAGGTAGAGGGAAGCACTACCTTGGCGGATTTCTAGCCAAGAAATCCAGATCCAAGTTGTAATGGCAAAGGAGGATTGGAGAGGAGTGGTTCGACAGTTGGCAGGAGGATTTCTAGGAAGGAAGTCGATACTCAGAGGGAGTCTAGAAGAGGAGTAGAGATGGTAATCAATGGATTGAGGGATCATGATAGATTGGACGGAGCTTCCATTTTTGTCATTTGGAAGGCTAGGATCCTAGCAATCTTGGACAAACATTGCATCAAGGACTATGCCTTGAAAGTAGTAGCTATCCTAGCTAACCCAACTGAGAATGAGAAGTATGAGGAGGCTCAGGCGAGGGCGAAGTGCATGATCCTAGACAGGGTCAAGGATCATGTCATAGCACATATTGCTGAGAAGAACACAACAAAGGAGATGTGGGGCACCTTGACCACCTTATACGAGGGCTCTTCCGTGCAGAGGAAGATGCTATTGGAGAATCAGCTGTGGTCGTATCAGATGCAAAAGGGAGAGGAGATAGATCCCTTCCTCAGATTACAAGATATTCGAGACCAACTTACTTCGGTGGGGTCTACATTGGATCTAGATTTTATGGTCAGGATTGCTCTGAATGTAGTCTCCGAGGACTAGGAGACATTTGTCCAAAGCATCTTGGGCAGAGCGACTCTCCCAAATTGGGAGGAGATGTGGGCAGCTCTTCGATAGGAAGAGAACAGGAGAATGACCAAGGCGGGGAGTAGTGGTAAGGGAGTTCAAGTCATGAAAGAGGAGGAGGAGGATGCACCTCTAGCATCTGTGGGACAACAAGGGAAGAGGAAGAAAAAGGACATCTCCAAGGTCAAGTGCTTCAACTGTGGGGATCTGGGACATTATGCATCTCAGTGCCCCAAGAAGAAAGGCAAGGGAGAAGCTTCCGATTCAAAGGTAGCTCTAGCTAAGGCGGAGAAAGAAGTCGAGATTGATGACGATTGTGCCATGAGTGCTCATGCATCTCTAGAGAAGAGGTGGGGAGAGATCGAGTTGTAGTCAGGAGGACTCCATAGTAAGGGTAGGATCCTTGATGTGCCCAAACTCTTGGATCACATCCGGCTACGAGAGCCCTTAACGACAGTAGCATGATGACAAGTGTCGGGTGGAGCAAAGTGTAGTGGAGTAGGAAGGCAGTGTTGAGTGCAGAAATCTGAGGCAATGCAGTGGAGGTTGTAGTAGTTCGAGAGACACAGAGGTGTCTGCAAAAGTGCAATGGCAGCAGAGGGAGCACATGATAGCAGCAGAGGCAGCTTCACCATCATGAGGCTTCTAGACTGACCGTGATGTCAGTATTTGGGAGAAAACAGTTTCTTACTTCTTAGTAACTGAGCTACAGTGCAATAATAAGCAGTGGCAGTGCTAGGGGCAGCATGGGCAACATGTTGAGAGGGAGCTGCAATACAGATGTAGCAGTGGCAGTGGTAGTGTCATGGGCAGCAGTACAGGGAGTAGCAGTGCAGGGGATGTGAAGCAATAGGACAAGCATCAACACAGGTACCGATGTGGAGGATTAGTGTAATGTTTCAATGGTGAAGCATTGCTAGAGCACATTCCTCGCTAAGAGGGAGTGTTGATTTTTGGTAGTATTGGATGTGCTCTATCCATGAAAATAGGTGGAGAGGCTAAGGCACATGAGATCTCCAAGGCCTAGAAATTGTTTGGGGAAATTCCACCCGGATGGAGAGATATTAAAATAATAAATATTTTTAGTGGGGTTCGTAAGTCGAAACTTAGGAAAATGAAAACATTAATGTGTATTAATATAATATGGGTGGGAAAGTTCTAAATAATGAGGATCAAGCCAGATCTAATCTTAGTCGTTGATTAGGGACTTGATCTCGGCCGTTGAATCGTCAACATGAAAAGTATAAGAAGAGGCTTGAGGGTCAGTTGGAGATACACCAAGTTGATCAGTCAATTCGATTTTCTGGGGTAGGGTTTGATGAGAAATTGAGTTAGTGATCTGTTGCAGCGAGGGGCAGTTCGGCGGGAGGTCGGCAATACATATCAGAGAGGTAGAGGAAGTGCCAGAGAGACAACATAGAGGCAGCCTGGGCTGACGTAGAGGCTTAGAGGGCCAGCCCAGAGGACGCGGGAGGCTAAGAAGCTGACACAGTTAGACGCAGAGGCTAGCAGAGCTGACGCTGGGCTGAAGGAGCTGTGCTGTGGTGTTTCTGTGGGGCAGACTAAGAGCTGAGAGGCAGACGTAAAGCTGTAGAGGGTGACACAGTTCCAGAAGTTAGCTTTGAGCAGCTTTCGTTGTCCAGCTAAGGAATAGTGGAAGTCACTGTGGGGCCAATCATTCGGTTGTTGAATTAGCCGGAATGTCTGTCTTTGGAGCAAGGTGCTTTTGCCAAGGAAAATTTCTGAAGGGTGAGCCATTTCTGGCACCCTAGTTGTATTAAAAAAACTGCATAATAATAAAACCCTCATATTTGCTGCACCGGTTTTCCCGCATTGGGTTTTTCTGGGGACAATTCTCCAAAAATAACGATGTCCTTTGTGTTGTCTCAATTTATTTTAGTTGCCGATCTGTATATTTGTGAAGGCTGCTATTTGTGTTTATTTCAATGTTTATATGATTAAATAACTTGTTAATGTAAAGAACAAGTAGGAGATAATAAACCAGAAATAACAGTAGGGATTTTTGATGTGTTAAATTTAGAAATTTTCACCTTAAAGATAACCCCTTCAATTTTTTTTTATATCCTTTGTATGAATATATGAAGTGTGAAAAACCCACTTCCTCAATAACCGTTACACTTCTTGGCAATAATTGCCTTTCGTATTATTATAATACTTTCTCTCCCCTTTTTTATTTATTTAAAGAATTTGTACTCTATATATATATATATTGTAATCGAATAAATTAATTAAAATTAATTTGTCAATTAATTTAATGGTCACATATTATAATTGGTATACTTTATTGTTTGATATAGTTGTATTTGGTGCTATACTAAGTTGATATCGTGGGGAGATGGTTGGACTCGTTGACCGATGCAGGGAAGACGTTGATAGCCGCAAGGAACTAACGACAAGGATATGGAGGGGGTTGTAAAGGTGATGGCAGAAGCTTCGATTGAGAATTGCGGAAGTTCGTGTGGTAAACAGTGCAAGCAATGGCAAGTGTGGATGGGGTCGACGGAGGTGTAGACAGACATACGCGGTGGAGGTGTGGACAGAATGGGGGTGTGTGATGGTCACAACAATGGTGGCTGGGCTGACAAAATAATGTGGACCGGGACGAATGTCGGACGACCAGACAACTACAACTCGAAGCTATGCTGGGCACTATGGGTAGTGGAAATTTCACCTTGCAATGAGCAACTGGCACGATGGTGTTGTCGTATTGTCAGTAGAGTAAGGGATAGCATGATTTGCTTGATGGAAGGGCGGGAGCAGTGGCTATGTCGGTGGCTGCTGTGGAAGGCAGCTATGGGGTCTTTGTCGACCAAGAGCCAGACGACCAGGTAAGTCGACTAGCAGTCAGCGACCAAGTAAGGTTTAATTTTTATTTTATTTTATTTATTTATTTTTAAATTTTAATACTTGTATATATAATATATATATTATTTTTGAAATGGTCAATGGCCTAGTAGCGAAACTGGTTAAATGGAGAACCTCCCACTTTGTAGTGAAACGCTTGAGTCTTTGCGGCAACAATGTTAACGAAGTTTGATGGCTAAACGTCGGGATCAGATGTGGCTCCGATACGAATGTAGCAACCAAAAGTCGTATACGCAGTGGAAATATTTAAAATACTTCGAAGACAGAGACATCCATTGTAGAATAGTAATTATAAATTGTATATTGTATAAAAGAACGAATGTAGGATGAATAGAAATGAGAATGAGGGTCCTGTATATATAGCCGGGTAAGTACCCTTTCATGAACATGCATGTTTGTAGAGACATGCCTCTTTATATTCATAACACAATACCAAAAAGCTATAATCACCTCCTCTTGTCCATTGTAAATCTAATACAATTGAGTTTGTGCTTTGTTGCAAACCTTGCCTATAGTTGATCCAAGTAAACCAACTAATATATTCAAGCCCTTTTTTTATGAGGGTTGAATATTTGAAGCATAGCCTTGCAACAGGCCTAAACTCTCTTTTGGGCACTTCTGTTCATAAAACCTATATCATTGCATTGGTCACTCTCCCACTCTACCATGTTAAAATCCCTTCCAACAATCCACTCCATGAAAAGAGAAGAAGCCATCTAATCCCAATGTCTCCCATGCTTCAAACTGAGGTTGCAAGCATAAAGAAGACAAAACTTTAGGAGACACTCTCATGCTAGCAATGTGATTAAACTCACCAATCCTCAAGATCTAAATCATGAGCCACCACACAATTTTTCAAATAGGATGAAAGGGAAGTCACCATGCTCCCACTCCCATGATAATGGTCTATACCCAAAAAGTACCATTCTAGCATGTTGAAACTTGAAAATATAACAAGCAAGGTCTTTTGGCTTGTGCCTTAGCCAAGGAAGACCTCAAATTGTCCTTCTCCTAGTATGAGTGCAAGCTCACGAGTTAAACTTTAGTTAGGATGGAGTTATTTCTAGTTTACTGGAATAATCATCAAGTTAGCATGCATAGAGTTGGAGCTTAAGGTAAGTGGAATCTTCATTAGTTTGGCTACGAAACAAGGCGACAGTTACAAGTTCAATTAGAGCGAGTTAGTTTTCAGTCTTCATTAAACGAAGGATGAGTTAAGAACTCCATTGTTGATTGGAGATAGAAAGAGTGTCACTCTCAGTTAACTCGTTAATCAGAACTCAAGTTCTAAATTTGAACTGGGTCTCTTTGCATGCTTGAATTGGGCCTGTAAAGAGGAGGACGAAGGCATGGGAAATCATACGTTTTGTGCACGAGGTTTGTGTGAAAAGACAACTCATGAGTTTGTGAGAGGAGCCTTGATTGTGGAGAGCGCAATAATTGTTTCCTAAGAAATAGGAGGAACGAGTGCACAAGGATTTAGGAGGTGATTGTGCGCAATGAATAGGAGCTGGTTCCTAAAGAATAGGAGGTAGAAAGTGCGCTAAGAAATAGGGCACAAGTGTGCTAGAAAATAGGCCTTGAAGTGCCCTAGGAAATAGGGAATCTGTGCAAGGAATAAGGCTTCCAAGTGCGCAAGGAAGGAGGAGTAGGATCGAGCAAGAGATTAGTTTATTTGCAGAGCAATTCAAAGAGATTCAAAGAGAGGCAATAAAGGTTGGGTTGCAAGGTAGAAGCCCGAGATCAAATAATGATCAAGGCAGGCCGAGATGAACTATATCAGCTGAGATTTGTGGGAGAAGCATAACACTTTCTCAAGAGAGACAAATTGCTTTGTAATAGATGCAATTGCTCCAAGACAATCACTAAAATACCACATCAAGAAAGCATGTTTCCTTGTTGGGTTTTTGAGAAAATAAGTGTGTCAATTTGTGTGATGTGTTTTTACCTTTGGTGTTTTATTCTACTACTTCTAATTTGTTAAGAAATTTTGTATCTTGGTGAAAGTAAATTTGGTTTCAATTATTAGTTTTCAATAATTCACTAATTAGTTGTAGAGTTTCATGGAAATTTAACATGGTATCAGAGCAGAGACCAATATAAAGACCAAAACCTGATTAACTAGTTAGTGAAAAGCGCAGATCAAGCAGAAGGCTTGCGCTAGAGTTGGAAGATCAAAGCAGTTCTTTGGATAGTAGTATGGCGTTCCAAGGACTAAGGTCAAATCATAGTTTAGAGGGAGCCTCAAACTTCTACTCATGGAAGGAGAGGATCTCAATAGTGTTGGAAAATAATGGAGTGCTCAAGTATGCGAAGCATGCAATTTCTCCACCTCAAGATGACCAACAATTGATCCGACATAACAAGAATGACACCAAGGCGAGGAGGATCATTCTTGAGGGGATCAAAGATCATATTATTTTTCATCTCCATGAGCAGAAACAACATATGGGATGTTTAAATCCATCTTAGATTTGTATCAAGGTTCTAGTGATGCCAAGAAGCTTGCTCTCAAGGAGAAGCTAAGGAGTATCTCGATGAGCAAAGGAGAGCCCATCATCACGTATCTTTCAAAGTTTACTTAGGTTTGGGATGAACTAGGTGGTGTGAGCGTGGTTGTAGCAGGTAGTGACCTTGTGAGTCTTGCGCTTCTGGGACTTCATAAGTCTTGGGATAATTTCTAGGATGCAGTAAGTGGAAAAGAGAATATTCCCAGTTGGGAAAGACTATGGAGTGACTGCGTTCAAGAAGAGATCTGGAGAGGCACGAGCGCTGGGAGATCACCTCCGGAAGAGGATGAGGAGAACTTTGCTTTGGCAGGCAAAGGTAGCAAAACCAAGGGAAAGAGGTGCAAGGAGAGGTTGAGTCCAATCAGAAGGGCGAGAATAAGAAGAAGGATCTGAGCAAGATCAAATGCTTCCATTGCCATGAGTTTAGGCACTATGCCACTAAGTGCCCTACTTGGAAGAAGGAGTCTAGTAAGGATCATGTAGTTGCATCAACTGAGATAGATGTGTTTTTTGCCCCATTTGAGAAGGATTTCTCATTGATAGCTTGCATGTCAAACTTAGTTGACAACAACGTATGGTATATTGATTCAGGAGCATCCTTCCACATGACTGGGAACAAGTAGTAATTCAGCCACCTGAAGGAGAAGGACATGCGGTTTTAGATTGAGCTAAGAGATGATGGCAAGTATGCGATTGGGGGAGTTGGTACTGTTAGTTTTGAGAGGGAGTCAAGTAGCTCTCTCATCTCAGAGATGTCATTTATGTTCCAGGCCTGAAGCACAACCTTGTTTCAGTGGATACCCTTGAGGACAAAGGTTATGATGTCATCTTTAGTAGAGGTAAGGCTTGCCTGCAACACTTAGCCTTTGTATGTAAGAAGCAAATAGGTGTAAGGAAGAAGAATCTGTAACTGCTACAGGTGGAGACAGGCACAACCTTGAGCAACAAGTGTAATGTCCCCATCCCCATAGGAAGCTTAGGATGAAGTTTGCTAGCCTAAAGTGGTTCTCGTAGGCTAAAGCGGTGCAAGGAGAGGCTGAGTCCAATCAAAAGGGCGATAAGAAGAAGAAGGATCTGAGCAAGATCAAATGCTTCCATTGCCATGAGTTTAGGCACTATGCCACTAAGTGTCCTACTCGGAAGGAGTCTAGTAAGGATCATGTAGTTGCATCAATTGAGATAGATGCGTTTTTTGCCCCATTTGAGAAGGATTTCTCATTGATAGCTTGCATGGCAAACTTAGCTGACAACAACGTATGGTATATTGATTCAGGAGCATCCTTCCACATGACTGGGAACAAGTAGTAATTCAGCCACCTGAAGGAGAAGGACATGCGGTTTCAGATTGAGCTAAGAGATGATGGCAAGTACGCGATTGGGGGAGTTGGTACTGTTAGTTTTGAGAGGGAGTCAAGTAGCTCTCTCATCTCAGAGATGTCATTTATGTTCCAGGCCTGAAGCACAACCTTGTTTCAGTGGATACCCTTGAGGACAAGGGTTATGATGTCATCTTTAGTAGAGGTAAGGCTTGCCTCCAACACTTAGCCTTTGGATGTAAGAAGCAAATAGGTGTAAGGAAGAAGAATCTGTAACTGCTACAGGTGGAGACAGGCACAACCTTGAGCAGCAAGTGTAATGTCCCTATCCCCATAGGAAGCTTATGATGAAGTTCGCTAGCCTAAAGTGGTTCTTGTAGGCTAAAGCGGTGAAATAATTAATAAGGGGACTTAAATTTGCGTAAGGAGACTTTATTAAAGAAGGAGAAAGGAAAATATTTCCTAGGCAAGATGGATGTCACATTATCTTTATAAAGTGGAGTATCATAAAGTGACTTTATAAAAGTGAATTGAATAAAAGAAAAAAAATAATAAAGAGAAAAAAGGGAAGTTGAAGATGAAAAGACAAAAGGGAAGGCGAAGATGAAAAGACAATCTTAAACTCATTAAAGAAGGGAATTGAGGAGACCCTAATTCATTCGTGCATTGTGTGAGTTTGAAGAGAGATCTCTTGGAGAGTGTGGGAAGGGGAAACTGAGGGCTTTGGAGCGCTATTTGCCATAGCAGTCTTAGGTGTTGCAATGAAGACCCCCTAGACTGGATATGAGAGTGAAGTCATTCAGATTTCACCATTGAGCTTCAATGGAGAACGAGATTTCTGAGAAATGTTGAGGTACTCAAGCTTTATTAATTGTTTTTATATCTTTATACAGTATTTCCCATTTCTTTTGAATCTTGATAGGCTGGAGATTTTCATGGAGAATGGAGCACCAGAAATAAATATGAGCCAATAGAGAGAGATTGTGTACAGGAGCAGTAATTTCTCCAGCTTCCTGGGGCCCACAAATTATCTAAAGGAGCCTGCATATTTTATTGCGGGGACCAGCCTACATATGATGTCCCACAGAGTAAAAGTGGAGAGCCTCTCTTGACTGGATTTTCAAGGAAGTTATGGGAATGAGTTTCTATACACCAGTGGCACGATTTTTACTCTCTTAGTGAGCTGAGTTATTTGAATTTTATTATTGGGCAACGACCATAGCAAGCACGAGTATTCTGAAGAGAAAGGGGGCGAGTTACCCAATATATTGCTGCTGGTTGGTATGTTGGTATTCTGGGTCAATTTCTGCCATACCAGAATGAGTTTGTCTCAGTTTGGATGCCATTATAGAGGTAAGTGTGTCGTTGTATATTCTTTTCATTGGGTTGAGTATCTGAGTCTATTTGTTGACTGTGGGAAGTGTGACTTACTGCTGGTGTGATATCAGTCAAGGGGATTGTTGATAAAGGGACGTGGACTTGTCCTCTAGTGAATCATGAACTAGTTGAAGCGTGGCACCTCTGGTAGCAGTGTACATCACTACAAATATATTCTTGCAATTATCCCAGGTTGAAAGATCTCATGATAGTCTGAGCACATAAATCCAAATCTAGGCCTGTGAGGACGAATTCCACTGTTAAACAAAGCTAGTGCTGAGTCCTTGTGAAAGGGACGATTTCCCTTGAGTTAAAATGTTGAACGTGTGGCTTCTCTGTGGGCTGAAAATTGGCATCATTCTTGTGGCTGAATTCTCTTAAATAAGGGCCAAATTTCCCCCTGTTCACAGCTAGTTAAACACACTCCACAAGGTACCACATTTGGAGAGTTTTGCTGTGCTGATTTGGACGCTGTTCTAGAAGAGAGAAGGAACAAGTTTACTGCCTGCTGGTTGATTTACCCCTTGTGAGCTGAATTTAGCAGAGTCAAGCGACATGTTTATTAACTTCTTGTAGCTGATATACGTTGAAGAGGTGGCCAAAAATCTTCCAGTAACTTACTCATTACTGGTATCTCCAATGCTGAAGCGAACTGTGAGTTAATGCCATCATAGACAGTGCATATATATATATATATATATATATATCAGATTTTGTTTGTGTACTAGTTCTTCCCTTTATCTATCAAAATAGTTAAATGGTTGCTAGAATCTACAATGTCATTGTGTAAATTCTGAACATGTACTTCAGTGAAGAGTGAAGAAGTTTGTGGTTGCTACTGTTGTTATTAGTATTATTAATGCTTGCTGTGTCTAAAGTTGATATTAAATTAATATTCTGAAGTGCTTCCACAAGTATTTGTTCCAGCATATTATGTACTTACATGAGCCAACAACAAGAAATGCACCACTTACATGAGCCAACAACAAGAAATGCACCTACAACATTTGGTATACAAACTGTTTGTTAAAATGCTACAGTGAACCAAACCATACAAACTCAGGACTCTCTGTGGTTTTCTCTTAGTTATTCCGATTGGGTATCTTATAGCAAGGCAAGAAGTGTGAAAATTTCAATCTATCACAGCAACTGGAAATTATTTTTCTAATTGTTAATTTTCTTAACAATTTATCTGCTGTCTGCTACAACAAATATCAAATAATTCACACTGTGATTTTCAGAAATAAACTGCGAAAGAAAAATAGCGTGCACACATAAAAATGATACAATTATTTGTTGGACAACGTCCCTGGAAAAACCCAACTTGGAAAAAGCGGCGCAGCAGTAGAGGGTTTCATTATTATGCAGTAGTGAAATTCTGAGTACAATCTATGGATGCCCAACTGGCAATCCAAACAAGAAGAAAATCTGGCCAAAATTATCTAAGGGAATTACCCTTCTTCTACAAGCAACCCCGACACAACTTTCCTTCAGAAACTCATCCACCTGGAACCCTTACGCTGGCCTTTGCGCAGTGCTTGCGCATGCCCTATGATGTCTATCATGGAATTGCCTTTGATGAAGTCGTTCTACCTATCTCTGCTAAGGAAATCGCTTCTCTAGCACTTTAGAACCTTTGCTCTACCTCTGGAACTGAAAACGATTTTTCCTCTAGATAAATCAAATTGCTCTTTTGAAGCAACTACGCAATCCTTTGCGCTGCCTCATTGGGAATAACTCAGCCACTTGCTGCTGCCTCTCCGGATCTTAAAAATGTCCTCTGGATCACTATCTCTGCCCCTCTTTGTCTCTGCTTCGATCTTTGGCTCTTTGGCAACTGTTGTTGCTCTCTCGAAATTGATCTGCCAAGGAAATCGAATTGTAAAAGTGTGTTCTCCATCACCACCTCGATCCCTTCTTATATCTTTCTGTTGGGAATCCAACAACCAAGATTAAATCTTAATCAATGGCTCAGATAATTTCTGGATTGATCCATGTGAGTTTCTAAAGAATCCTCCTCTTGACTTAATTAATTATGAGTAATTAACCAGATTTCCTAAGTTTAGACTTAGGAAACATTAACAAATAGGTTAATAATCTAATTAAGTCATCTCTAGGTGGAGTTTTCAGAAATGATTTATGGTTTTTAGAGATCTCTTGTATTCTAGCCTCTCTGCCAAATTTTGTGGCTAGAACACATCCGATGCTGCAAAAACTAATGCTCCCTCTTAGCGAGGATTGTTTTCTCTCTAGTGTTGCACATCCTACCACAACACCTTGTTTTTGTATCTCCTCTTGTCACGCTGCTGATGTCTGGCTGCTACTGCCCACCAACTACTGCGCAACTCTGATGCTGCATATGTGCTGCTGCTGACACTTCCATACTGTTGCCAACACTGCATCTGCACTGCAACTCCCTCTCATTTGTTGTTGCTGCAACTGCAACAACTACAACTGAGAAGCATCCAAAATACTGAATCATCTGTGTTCAGTATGATGCATCTGTCTCCTGAGCCTTGACTACTTCTAGCCTCTGCACTGTCACTGAAGAATCTGCACTACTGCTAACTCTGCACTGAGGCCTACTTTGCTGTCAACACCCACTACGATCCTCAGCACCTGATTGCCACTAGTCTGCAACTCACTCTGGTACTAACTGCATCAATTGCCACTGATCCATCTTGCCACTAAATACGATGGGCCTCCGTAGTCAGGTAATGATCCATGAGGTGGACTCCCCAAGACCCTGCCCAATCTCTGTAGCTTTTTGGGGCTTACAACACCAAATCACCCCACCTCATTCTTGGAGGTATGCAAACATTGCGAAATTTGATGTACTCATACTATTGCTGCTACTACTTCAACACTGCTGTTGGAACTACTGCAATTATGAGTCTATCTCCCCAGATCCTGAAGCGCTAGCTTCCATAGGGTTGCTCCCTCTGAAGCTACACTCCCTTTAAGTCTTGATCTCCCTATTGGAAATCTCTTTGTTCCCTCTTGGCAACTCGCATTGTCCTCCTGCATTGGAAACTAGAATACTTAGTTCTGTGCTCAAAATCTTTTGGCTGGAATTGCACCTACATCCTGCAACTAGGTAATTCGCACTGCCTGTCACTGCAACTAGCTCTGCAACTGTCTCTTATGCACTGACTGCAACTAGATTTGCAACTGTCTAATGAAAAACTGGGTTTGTTGACACTTGAACCTGCGATTATGATATTGTGGGCCCTTGTAGCAAGGGTGATGGTCCTGTTGCAACAATTTGGAACTGATATGACTAATCTTCTTGTTGCAACTGCGTTTGACCCTGCCCATCTAGCACACTGGAGCCTCATACTCCTCCACATGGATTTGGTGCCTCAATACTTCCTTTCGAACCTTCTCCCTTATTGGGACCTTTCTTCACTTTACAACTCACACTAGACAACTCGCACTTCCTCCGGCACCTGTCTTCGACAATTGGAATTTAATTTGTTATCCAGATTTGCATTCTAGATAACTCGCACGACCTCCTCTAGCAATCTCATACGACCATCACTACAAAGCTACAAAATCTGCAAAACTCAAAAACTAGAAAAATATATAGGAATCTCCTCTCCTCCTACTTGGCTGCCGCTATGCTACCCACACTCCCTTCTGGAATGTGCAATCTTGCTCGTTGCTACTGCTAATCTGCAACTGGGAAAATCAGATTTCTTGGCTAGAAACCCTCTGAGAGAAATTTCTCCTCAGCTGTGTGTGCTTTTCTTTTCCACCCGACATAGATTTGCTTCTGCAATTTGTTGCAAAACCCTTCGCATCCATCCTAGGAATCTTCTCAGTGAAAATCTAAGCAATTGCTGCTCCTTCTGCCTATTGGAATCACTTATTTTGGGAAACTCGAATTTTCTGCAACCCTGCAATTGAAAATCGAACCCTTGCCTTAGTAATTCGACCTACTACTCCCTCTGAACAACGAAATTCTCTTCTTCCCGCTTCTAAGCTTCCTAGCTGATCAATCACGCTTTGATACCATGTGAAAATTTCAATCTATCACAACAAATGGAAATTATTTTTCTAATTATTAATTTATTTAACAATTTATCTGTTGTCTATTACGACAAATATCAAATAATTCACTCCGATTTTCACAAATAAAATGCGGAAGAAAAATAGCGTTGGAATTTGAGAAAATATAGCACACACATAAAAATGATACAATTATTTTTTGGGCAAATATCCCTGGAAAAACCCAACTTGGGAAAACCAATGCAACCGTTGAGGGTTTTATTATTATGCAATCATGAAATTTGGAGTACAATCTATGGATACCCAACTGATAATCCAAACAGCAAGAAAATTTGGCCAAAATTATCCAAGGGAATTACCCTTCTTCCACAAGCAACGTCGACACAACTTTCCTTCAAAAACTCGTCCTCCTGGAATCCTTACACTAACCTATGCGTAGTGCTTGCGCAGGCCCTATTACGTCTAGCTCGGAACTGACTCTGATGAAGTCGTTCTGCTTGTCTCTGCTAAGGAAATTGCTTCTCCAATACTCTAGAAACTCTGCTCGGCCTTTGGCACTGAAAACGATTTTTCCTCCAGCTAAATCGAATTGCTCTTCTGAAGCAACCGCGCAGTTCTTTGCTCTGCCTCAGTGAGAATAACTCGGCCCCTTGCTGCTACCTCTCTAGATTTGGAAAACTTCCTCTGAATCATTGTCTCTGCCCCTCACTGTGTTTGCTTAGACCTCAGGCTCTCCAACAACTGTTGTTGATTTATGGAAATCGTTTTGCCAAGGAAATCGAACTACGGATGTGTGTTCTCCATCACCACATTGATCCCTTCTTATTTATTCCTGTTGGGACTCCAACAACCAAGATTAAATTTTAATTGATGGCTCAAATCATTTCTGGATCAATCCGTGTGAGTTTCTAGAGAATTCTCACCTTGACTTAATTAATTTTGATTAATTAACTATTTTTTCTAAGTTTTGACTTAGGAAACAATAAAAAATAGGTTAATAATCTAATTAAGTCATCTCTAGGTGGAATTTCCAGAAATGATTTTTGGGTTTTGGAGATCTCATGTATTCTAGCCTTTCCACCAAATTTCGTGAAATTTTGACTATGATATCTTCCAGAAAGATATGAAGACCATGATGGAAGTCTGGAAAAGATGGAGACTATGATGGAAGTCTGGAAAAGATGGAGACCCTTGACAATATATATCTTTGGGAGATGTGTCTACATGCATGCAGGATGCTAATGCTTGCTGGAAGATGTCACAATGAAAGACCGTAAGGTAATTTTGATTTAAGTGTTCATTTCTTATTTTTGAACAAATATCTGAATGGGCTTTTGTAGGACTGCCAAGGGAAGAATTGTGGATGTCTTCCAAGAGGACCATGTAGAAGGATGTAAGATCTTTCCGAAGAAGACAACATGAAGAAGGCATCATGACATGTAGCAAGGCCAGATGTAGACTGATGGATCAATTTTTGATGAAAAGAATGATGACATGATTGACTTGTGGATGAAAGTGATGGATGGTCTGTGCCCTATGAAGAAGTCCCAAAAGATGAAGACTCCATAACGAAGAATAAATTCATGACATCGAAGGAAAGAGTTCTTTAAGAAGTTGGTTGTCCCATATCTCCACCTGAGGAGTTGTTGTAGGTCCTTAATTAAGAGGGAGTCTGGAAACAAGTTTCTTACTTGGAAGAAACTTGGGACCTCCTAAGCCAAGAGGGAGCTTAAGTACATTCCTTCTGTAGAGATGAGTACATTCTTTTATAGGAATAGAATGTCCTCCCTAATTAAGAGGGAGAGATAGACATATCATTTTGATATTCACCTGGGAAGACAGAATGGAGGATTGGGTAATCATCTGTCATCTAATACTCTTTGAGAATGAGATAGGGCATCCGAGATAAGAGTAGTCGTAGAGGACCGATATTCTTTGAGGATTGGGAATCCAAGATAAGAATAGTCCTGTGGAACACACCCTGAGAGTATGTTCCAGGAGAGACAATGATTAGGGTGTCTATAAATCATTGGTCTCGCCAACATTTGAGCTTAGATCTTGTGTAGAGACAGAGCTGTTAGTCAAGGCCTTGCTATGTGATAATGCTGGTTGATTTGATGCTATACAGAGGGGTTACCAATCCGATTCTTCTTATGAGAAATTCTTCAGATTGAGAATGACCAAGTACCATTATGAATACCTCCCTAGTGAAGAGGGAGTGTTGAAAAGCGTAACTAGGTTTGGTCTTCATAATAACATGTAATTGCGACTTTTATGTAATTGATGTAAAGAAGGAAAAATAAAATGATTGTATGCTTGCTTCATGGGTTTTATGAGTAAGAGATTTTATTCTTAGATGGCTCCCATTGAGAGGCTTTAGGATTTGTCATAAAGTCAAATAGAGTCAATTTCGTGTATGAAGAACCCTTCTTGGGCATGTTAGAAATGTATTTAAGTCTATAGGATTGTTTAATAGCCCTCCAAGACAAGCACATGTTACTCCTCTGCAAGTCGGCTTCAAGATGAAGTAAGAACTCTCACGTCGGCTCACCTAAAGGAGACACACCTCTTTGGATTCACAAGTCAACTTATTTATACGGGACAACTACTATATATATGGGTGTAGGGTGTTCTCATTTGAGATAATGAAAAAGCTTGGATCTCTCTGAAATTCGGATCATAGTGATAGCGAAAAGGGAAGAGACAAGTTCGGATGTCAAAAAGGAACTCGAATAGATGATGAAGGAATAACGAATCTTGGTGCTACAATAGAGGAACACAGTTTGGATAGAGGTATATAGACTACAACTCAGTGCCTTGAAGAAGCCACGATTTGGTGCTATAATGGAGACCACTGTTTGGTGCTATGACGGAGCTACAGTTCAGTGATATATAATAGTGATTTGGTGCTATCTCAGTCTCACAAGATTCTATGCTATCCTAGTTTTGGTGTTGCTACAGTGACCATATTTTGGTGCCATCTCAAGTGTGCCTATATTTCGTTACTATCATTGTATGCTCAGATAGGAGATGATCTCAGTGCTACGAAGGTCGAAAGAGGAAGAGGAGTCAAGAAGAAGAAAGGAGCAGAAGATAGTCAAGAGAATTAGTGTCTTGGTCTTGGAGTGGCTAATAGGTCAAGGGTCTTCGTCTTGGTATTCGTCAATTGGAATCTCTATAAGAAGAATTTGTGCAGGTTTTACTCTCAAAGAGTGAGAGGTTTTGGCCTTGGCTCATAGCCTACATTCTGTGTCTTTTGTCTATTTATGTTCATGCATTGGTAGTTGTTTGTTGAAGAAGAACATCAATATCTAAGTGAAGAAGATCCTAATCTAAAATTGTAAAAAGCATTCACAAGCAGTTACTAATTAAAGAGAAATCATCTATTTATTGATGCCCTAGATTTCTCAACATCACAAACTTCCTTAGATACGGACGAAATACCTCATTCATGGTGGCTTGGAAGGTTGCCAGAGCATTAGTTAATCCAAAGGGCATTACCTTAAATTCATTATGACCTTTGTGTGTTCGAAAAGCAGTCTTCACTATGTCCTCTAGCCTTATTCTGATCTGGTAGAATCCTGATCTCAAGTCTAATTTTGAAAAGTATTGGGCTCTATGGAGTTTATCTAGCATTTCGTCTATAAAGGGGATTGGAAACTCATTCTTAATCGTTACCTTGTTCAACCCTCGATAATCCACACACAGTTTAAAGGGACCCATCCTTCTTTCGGATGAGAACTAGTGGAGCAACATGTGGGCTTCTACTCTTTGTGATGATTCCACATCTTCAAATATCTTGGACTAATCTTTCAATTTCAGTTTTTTGGTGGTGTGGATACTTATACGGCTTGATGTTGACAAGGTTTGACCTTGATTTGACTTTGATTATATGCTCGATTTCTCTTTCATGCGACATCTTCATAAGAAGATCTTGGAACACCTTTTTGTGTTTTTGGATAAGTTTTTGAGCTTTAAGTGGTAGTTCTTAATCTGTAGGTGCTTCTTCGCTAACCAATCTTGAAATCAACATCTCCATCTGATGACATTGTACTGCATATGCTAGTGCTCCCTTCCAAATCATTTTCATCATCTGGGTTGATGATACAATTTGATTCTAAGGGGGTTGAAACCCATATAGCTTGTATTTCTGCCCTTCCCATTTAAATTTTAAAAATTGCTTTTGATTGTTGGCAAAGTAAGTGCCTAGGGTTTGTTGCCATTGGATACTTAGGACCACATCCACTCCTCCTAACGGTACAGTGTAGAACGAAGATTCTAGATTATAGTCTTGAATTTGTAATTTGATCTTATGGCATTTCCCTACCTTTTCAATTTTCTTACCGTCAGCTACCATAACTTTCATGTTGGGCATAGGAAACGTGAAAATGTTGAGTCTTTTTGCCATAGTTGAGTCCAGAAAGTTGTGGGTGTTACTGATATCGATTAGAACCAATGTATTGCTTTTTTTGATACGACCTTTTAACTTCAATGACCAGGGCTGCGATATCCCTATCATGGCCCAACAGAGACTTGTAGAATGTTCTCGTTATCTGGTTCTGGAGAAAATTCTCGTCTACGTCTAATTCTCCATTGTTTGAATCATTAGTTGCTTCACACTTATACAGGTTCTTGGTTTCTTTTCGCTTAGCACATCTATTTTTAGGGTCCCATTTTTCGCCACAACGTTTGCACTTGCCTTCTTTCATTCTTTGCATTTCCAAGTTAGTTTTTTCTCCTTCCCGAAGATGTGGTAGAACATATTTTGTATTATCCGTGTTCATAGTTTGGTGAAATTTTCGTCTGGAATATACTCTTTCAACTTTCTACCACTGCATCTTTTCGTGCTCCTTTTCAACCGCTTTTTCCTTTTGTCTTGCTACTTCTACAAAAGTGATGTCATGAAACTCAAGCTTGGCCTGGAGATGGGGTTTAAGTCTCGTGATGTATGACTGAATGAGATGAGTCTTTGATAATCTAGGTACTCATGTAGCTAAAATTTCCCATTCTTGAGTTTATTCGTCCACATCTCCTTTTTGTTGCAGTCTGGTGAGTGTTGAGAAGAACTCTTCTTCCTTGATCCCTTGGAACCTCTTAAAGAATGCATTTTTGAATTTCTTCCAACTCATAGCAAGTGTCATCTTCTTCCACCACATATACCAATTATATGCTTCGCCTTCCATTGTATGGACACATGCTTGATCTTTTCATCATCATTGTCAATATATCATAAATCTTGAAATACTGTTCTGCTTTATTGAACCATGCAACACTGCACTTCTCGTTACCGTCAAATTTGGAGAGCTCAAGTTTTGCTCTTCGTTGATATGTAGCAACTGATGGAGTGAAGAAGGGGTATTGATTTGCGAGTTGCATATTTGAGTATTGATTCCAGGGCTGAATATTTTGAAAATTCGTGTTACTATTTTGTTGATGGGGGATGAACGATGCTTTTAGAGACTCAGGGTTCTCATGTGAGTCTTACGAGTTTGATGTATTCAGAGAATTGAGATGTTGAGTAGCTTCATTATTCTGGGGTATTTGATTGGGTGTAATTTTCTACATGTCACAAATAAAGGTCAACATCACCATTGCTTGATTATGATTTAGATCCACCTTATTTGAAAGGATTACATGATCCCTTTTAAATTCGTTATGGTTCTGCTCAAGCTGACTCTATTTTTTTTGTTGTACCTTGGAGCTCCTCGATTTTTTTGCCATGTCTGGTCACCTTAGTTTCAAGATCTATCAATCTTTTATTAAAATCAACTATGGACATTGATGAAGACATTGAGTGGGTATGAGGTGGAGTATACTTATCCAACTTACCCCTTTTCTTAACTTAATAATAATTATTATATATTATTAAATAAATAATTAAATTAATCAAGTAATTGTATAATTTTAAATATACATACATATATAATGTATATATATGATCCGAATTTAAACAGGAACGCAACAAATTACAAATGTATCCATAAATACAGAGAAGAAACATAAATAATACTTCCTTAATTAATATCAAATAATGAAATATGCTTACAAACAATATGGAAATGAGACTAGCTTGGCGATGATAGCTTATCTCTGAGAAGAGATGTGGTGGCTACATGCCTCTGCACTGCGTTACAACGAGGCTCAAGGGCCTTTTTATTATTGAACAATAAGAGCAATCTCTAAACAACCAAAATCCTAACCTGAGGAGATGTAACGCCAAGAGTTTATGGGCCCCGTTGGGGTTAGTTGGGCAGCCAACTTCTTGGGGTCGTGACTTGGTCATATTATCTTCGTTTGATGCGCATGATACCCCGTTGGAAAGATCTCTTCGAGGACTACAATGGAAAAAATTACTTATTAGAAGTCGCTGGCGGTAGATTGCCAAAAAAACGTCTTTTAGGGCCTCAAAACAGGAATGCAACAAATTATAGATATAACCATAAATACAGAGATGCAACAGAAATAACACTTTTTTTTGGCTAATATCAAATAATGAAATATGCTTACAAACAATATGGAAATGAGACTAGCTCGGTGATAGTAGCTTATCTCTGAGAAGAGATGTGGTGGCTACATATCTTCGAACTGCGTTACAACGAGACTCAAGGGATTTTTATTATTGAACAATAAGAAAAAACCCTAAACAACCAAAACCCTAACCCGAGGAGATGTAACACCAAGAGTTTATGGGCCCTGTTGGGGCTAGTTGGGTAGCCAACTTCCGGGGTCGCGACTTGCTTATATTATCTCCGTTTGACGTGCATGATACCCGTTGGAAAGATCTCTCTGAGGACTACGACGGAAAAAAGACTTATGAAGAGTCACTGGCGGTAGATTGCCAAAAAAACGTCGTTTAGGGCCTCAAAATGGCTCTGGATGTTTAGGACCTGAATAACTGCTAAAAATAGTAAACTGTGCTACAATTAAGGAAACTGAAACACTGAAAGAAACAATGGTGGTGGTCCAAGTGGACTTGGTGAGCGGCCACCAATATCCACTTGGATCATTCCTCCCCCCTTAGGAAGCAATGGTCCCCATGCGTTGAGTTCCTCCATGAGATGAGGAAACTTCTACTGAATTTGGTCCCTGGTGAGCCACTTGCCCTGGTGAAGTAGTTGGCCTTCTTTGACAACTCGATACAGTTGGATCTTCTGCTGGCGAGTGTTCTTGATCTATGTGTCCATGATCCGATCAGTTGCAGCTTATTCCATGCAATTTAGATTTAACTCTGTTGGTGTGAGCTGTTCTGCAATGTCGGATGTGTCTAGTAATGGTGGAAAGTATGGTCGAAGGCGGTCCACATTAAACACTGGGTGCAGGCCAACTAATGGTGGAATGTTGAGCTCAAAAGCATTATCTCTCGCAACCTTGGTGATGGTGTATGGTCCATATCAAAGCGGGCGAGCGATGGGGCCTAGCGAGGCGCTCCTTTTGCAAATGTAGCCAAACTTTGTCGCCCACCTGGAACTTGTGTGGCACCCAATGTTGATCATGCGCTGCTTATACTTGGCATTGGTTTTGTCCAATATGTCATGGACACTTTAGCGGATGTGTTGAATATGCTCAATGAAGCTATTTGCCTTGTCGGCTTCAGACTCGATATGAGCCGAATCTCCCTGAGTCGCTGCAACTGGTATGGCCACATCAATGGGACATAGTGGCTGGAATCCCAAGCCCACCTGAAAAGGGTTGTGGCCAGTCGAGTTGTGGAGAGCTTGGTTGTAGTTATGTTGGACATAGGGGAGACTCTCATCCCATATGCGTGGATGCTTTGAGTTGTACATGTGCAAAATGTGTACGATCATCCTGTTGATGACCTTTGTCTGGCCATCAGTATGGGGATGGAAAGCTGTGGACTTAGTGAGCTTGGTGTCCAGCATTGGCTAGAGACTGGACAAAAATGTACTGAGGAACTTGCTGTCTCGATCTGAGATGATAGATTGTGGGATCCCAAAGTGTACCCACACTTGTTCAAAGAAGAGTTTAGCAGTGGCTTTTGCTGTGATACTCTTCTTGTAGGCCGCCATAATGTCCATCTTCGAGAATCTGTCGACGACCACAAAAACACAGTCGTTGCCATGCTTAGTAGAAGGAAGGCCTGACATGTAATCCATGGAGATGGATTCCCAAGGTCGACTAGGGGTAGGCAGCGGAGTATAGAGACCTTGCTTCTTGATGGTCGGTTTGGTAATGGCGCAGGTAGTACAGGATCTGATGTACTTCTCGACATCCTGTCGAAGATTTGGCCAAAAGAAATACTTCTGTAGTACTACCACTATTTTCTCGACCTCGAAATGCCCAACAACCCGACTATAGTGCACCTCCCAAATCATCTTTGCACGTTCGCTTGAAGGAACACAAAGGTGTCCCATATGGCATAACAGGGCATCCTGAAGGTAAAAACTTGGAACCTGCTGACCCTCCAAGAGCGTATGGTATGTGTGGCCAAATTCTGGGTCATTTTTGTAGAGAAGTGGCCAATCAGAAGTCTCATGCCCACAAGAGTTGAGCATGGTGTTAACGCCATGATCGGTGGTCGGCTAAGGCAGTCTGCAACATTATTTGTGCTGCCCTTCTTGTATTTGATATTCAAATGGAACTGTTGCAGTTATGTGGACCACTTTTGATGGCGATCATTTTGCAGCTTCCCTTGCGTCTGTATGAACTGCAGGGGTCGGTGGTCTGTGTGGATGACCGTTTCCTTCCCCAAAATATAATGCTTCCATTGTCGGCAGGCCTACACAATGCGATACATCTCTTTATCATAAGTGGGATACCTATGGATCGTGTCTGAAAGTGTCTCACTGTGATATGCCACTAGATGCCCCTGTTGAGTAAGGACTGCCCCAATAGCATAGTCAGAGGCATTTGTCTCAATTTCAAATGGTTGTTGCAAGTTTGGTAATGTGAGCATTGGTGTAGAGCAGAGGCGATGTTTCAACTCTGCGAATGCCTTTTGTTGAGATTCAGACCAAAAGAATTTTGCTTTCGCTCCTTTTTTGGTGACTTCACTCAAGGGCCAAGTGATATGAGAGAACCCCAACACAAACCTGCGGTAGAAATTGGCAAGACCCAGAAAGCTGCAGAGCAATGTCAGATTGGTTGGCGCTGGCCAATCTCAAATGACTTGGATCTTGGTTGGATCCACATGCAGCACCCGTTCATCAATAATGTATCCCAAATTTTGAACTTGGGTCATGCCAAAAGTGCATTTCTCCAAATTAGCACACAGCTTGTGTTGCCGCAGTGTTTGGAGAAACTGTCGGATGTGGTGGAGGTGCTCTTCCCAACTCTGGCTGAAGATTGGGATGTCATCCAAGTATACCACTACAAATGAGTTAGTGAATGGCCGTAAGATGTCATCCATGGGCTTCATGAAGGTTGCTGGAGCATTCGTCAACTCGAAAAGCATAACCAACCATTCGAAAAGGACCTCCTTGGCTTTGAAGGCAGTCTTTCACACATCAGAGGGTTTGATTAGTACCTGGTGATATCCAGACTTCAAGTCGATCTTGTTGAAATATTTTGCTCCCTTGAGTTGGTCTAGGTCATCAATTGTGGGATCAGGTACCTTTTCCGGATAGTGATCTTGTTCAGCGCTTGATAGTCAATACAAAGTCTCCAAGTCTCATCCTTCTTCTGTACCATCACGATCGGGCTCCCAAAGGGCAATGAACTCGGTCGAACATGACCTTTTTGCAGCAGCTCCTGAATTTGCGTCTTGATTTCATCCTTCTCTAGAACAGAGTGTCGATAGATTGGTTCATTGGGTAATGACGCACCTGGGGTCAGATCGATGGAGTGCTTGACCTGACAGTGCAGAGGCACCCTTGTGCGGGAGGTGAAGATGTCCTCGTACTCCTCCACGACCTTGTCCATCTGTGGTTGTTGTGTGGAGGGGCCTTGTCTAGAGGTCGTGGCCACTGTCTTCTTCTTTCCTTGAGGGCGTATCATCAGGAAAACAAATTTCCCGGTTTTTGAAATTAGATTACTGCATCTTTTGCAGTAACCAGAGAGATGGCAGTAGGCGGGGCTACCTCCAGTATCTTGTAAACTTATTTCCTAATGTAACAATAACAACGCGAGGCCTTGAATCATACACAACATGTCGCTTCCACAAGTATTGTTGGCCTAATAATACATCACAAACATCAAGGGGAGCAACGTCACATAATACCTCATCCCTGAAGGGCTTGACGCTGTATGGAAGGCAGCGTTGTTGGCTCACGCGCAGATCCCGTCCTTGGTGAAGCCACCCGATGGCGTACGATTGTGGGTGTGCTGTGGTCGATAAGCCCAACCGCTTCACGACCTTGCTGCAATGAGGTTCTTTTGGCTCCTGCTGTCGACAATGAACTGTAGCGGGGAACCCTTCACCCACATCTAACAGTGGAAGAGACACTTCTCCTCCTCTGGATCTTCGGGTTCCTCCTTCTGGATCTTTATGGAGGCGATGGTGGCGTTGGGTTCCCCATGAATAATCTGCTTCCCTTTGTCATTCCCCTTGTCGGGTTTTAACTCAGAGTCAAAACATGCATCTGATGCTGAAGCTTTCAACTCGGCCACCAGTGATTGCTTGGCCTGACACTTGCTTGTGTTGTGGGTGGAGCTCTTATGGAACTCACACCACTTTCCCGTGTCCTTCGGCTTTGTAGTGTTGTCCTTTGCTTGTGGCCTTTGCGGGGTGGCCTTGGGGGCACCTTTCCCTTGTTTCGGATTTATAGATCCAAAGTCTCGCTTCTTCTGTTTAAACTTCTGCTCGATCTTGTCGACGTATTGGTATGCTGTGCCGAGTGAGGAGATGTCCAGGAACTCCATCTCGTCTTGGATGTATCTATGTAGGCAGCTGCAGTACTTGAGTACCAAATGTTTCTCAAAATCCTTGATGCCCAACTTTGTGCGCAGGGTATGAAAAACATTGGTAAACTTTGACACATCTTGGTCCCTTCCCTGTCGCAACGTGGTCCACTTTATGTATTTGTCCTCATAGCTCCCGACAGGGTAGTAGTTTCCTTGATGGCATCCTAGAATGAATTCCAAGTGGAAGCGACTCAAAACAGTGAGTTCATACTTTCATCCTTTTGTTCACAATAGGTTTCCCACTAGTCCTTGATGTGGGGGGCGACTTTGAGAAGAGAAAAAGTAATCTTTTCTCGGCTGGAAAAATCATGAACAGAAAAATATCCTTCTAATAGATTCAACCATTTATCTACAACATCTACATCTATTTGGCCCTCAAATATGGGAATGTCAAAGTTTACTTGTACTTTAAAAGGTGTGGAGCCTCCAAAGTGGCTATTGGATGTGGATGCGCCACTGGTGGGCAACCGTTGAAGGATCTGGGCAAAGTTATCCATCATCGCGTTCCTTTGTTTCTCGAGGGCCTCCTCTAGCAATATTTTGATAGGATCTCTTGCTCCCTCGTCTTTCTTTTCTTCCTCCATGGGAGGCCGTCGGGATTTACGAGGCTAGTCTTGCAAAAGTTCGACTAGTTCGAGCCCTAACTACTTATATCCTGACCTCATTGGGGACATGCAAAGAAAAACAGAGAAAGAGCAGACCGCTCTGATACCATTGATCCGAATTTAAACAGGAACACAACAAATTACAGATATAACCATAAGTACAGAGATGCAGCAAAAACTACACTTCCTTTGATTAATATCAAATAATGAAATATGCTTACAAACAGTATGGAAATGAGACTAGCTCGGTGATGGTAGCTTATCTTTGAGAAGAGATGTGGTGGCTACATGCCTCTGAATTGCGTTACAACGAGGTTCAAGGGCCTTTTTATTATTGAACAATAAGAGCAAACCCTAACAACCAAAACCCTAACCCGAGGAGATGTAACACCAAGAGTTTATGGGCCCCGTTGGGGTTAGTTGGGCAGCCAATTTCTCGGGGTCGTGACTTGGTCATATTATCTTCGTTTGACGCGCATGATACCTCGTTGGAAAGATTTCTCCGAGAACTATGACAAAAAAAATACTTATCAAAAGTCGTTGGTGGTAGATTGCCAAAAAAATGTTGTTTAGGTTCTCAAAACGGCTCAGTTTAGGACCTGAAAAACCTGCTAAAAATATTAAACTGTGCTACAATTAAGGAAACTGAAAAACTGAAAGAAACAATGGTGGTGGTCCAAGTGGAATTGGCGGGTGGCCACCAATATCCCGCCTTGATCAATATATATTTTTTTGATTATATAAAACCATATAATTAATTATTAAATTTAATGTGTATGCTTTAATTTAAATGTTTGATTTGGCAAGGTTATAACGTAATGGGTCAAGATGGGAAGGAGACCAATGTCAACAGAAGAGATGTGATGGTCGGGACTCAAAAAATGTGGTGGTCAGCAGATGCTGAGATGTCGGGAAAATGGAACTAGTACACGACAACTTGGAGTAGATGTGGGGAAGTGCAATCAAATGGTTGGGGGTTTTAATAAAATATAACATTGGACGACAGCGAACAAAGCAAAGAAGCCAGATGGCTTGGTCGGAACGGGCTAACTTGGCTCGAATGTCTGACAGAGGGCTGATGAATGGAGTGCGATGGTATTGGTGCTGGTGGATGGCGTACGGTGAGGGGACAATGGGTTGGATCGATGGAGGAATGAGAGATGGGAACAAAACAACGATGGAAACCTGGGCAACGAAAGACTTGGCAGTGGTGAGATGAGTGTGAACAACGACTGGAAAAAATCGTGATCTTTCCAGCAATTAACCAAGGAGCGACATGCTCTGATACCAAATGGAGCAACAATGCTCAATAATGAACAAACACACACACACACACATATATTTTATTGATAAAATTGAATGATGATTAAAATTAAAATTGAGTTTTGTGTAAATTCCTAGACTCAAAGGAACTTCTACTGCAGCGAATCTGAATCTACTTTAGTCTTCACCTACTTGATTTTTGAGTTACATTCATCAAGTTATTCTTCTGAATACTGAAGCAAATTACTTTTGTAGCCTACACTAATTAAATATTTAATCTCATGAAAAAGAAAACAGAGCAAAGAACAAGATACATAGGACACACTTATTTTTGGACACAATAGTCCCCGGAGAAACCCGATGCAGGAAAATCGGTGCAGCAGTTCTGAGGGTGTATTATTAAGCAAGAGAAATATCTGAATACAACTCCAGGATGCTCATCTAGCAATCCTTTACAGAGAAAACACTAGTGGAAAATCTGAGTGAGTTTTACCTCACTTCACCCAGCGGAATTCCGACTGATCCGATACAACACTGGCTAACCCTAGCTATTTCTACGCTGGCTCTGCGTCACCTTCTCTGTCCTCTGCGTTAGCTCTCTCGGTTGTTCCGGCAGTTCCCGACAGTTCCGATAATTCCCGACAGTTTTGGCTGTTTCGATAGTTCTGGATTCTGCGTGACAGGCAACTTTTCTGCGTCAGCTCTCCTGGCTACTGCGCTGCCTCTGCGTCAGCTCTCTTGGTTGTTTCGGTAGTTCCCTATAGTTCCGGTAGTTCCTGAGAGTTTCAGCTGTTCTAACAGTTCTGGACTCTGCGTGACAAGCAGCTTTTCTACGTCAACTCTCTCGGCTACTGTGCTGCCTCTCTGCAAGCTCTTTCCGCTTCTCTATCAGTATTCTCCAGAAAGTCCTTCTCCCAGATTCTCTCTGCCCCTCAGCTGCAAGATCTCCTCAATCGCTTTTCCTCCTGAGAACTTCTCACCTCAAAAAATCAATTTCCTCAATTTCTCTGTGTTTCCAAATGAACCCCAAGCCTCCATTTTATACTTTTCTTGTTGAGTCTTCAATGGCCGAGATTAAGTCTCTAGTCAACGATTAAGGTTAAAACATGAGTTGATTTGCCTTCTAGATCATTCTCACCTATATTTTGATTAATACCCATTAATATTTTAATTTCCCTACGTTTAGACTTAGGAACCCCATTAAAATATTAATTATTTTAATAACATACAATCTGGGTGGAATTTCACCAAACAATTTTTGGATTTTTTAGAACTCATGTGCCTAAGCCTCTCCACCAATTTTCAAGGCTAGAGCACTTCCGATGCTACCAAAAACTAACAAGTTTAAGATAAATTAAGTTAATTAAATTTTACATAACATTGTTCTAGATATGTTGCAAATTTCATGTGTAATGCTTCTTCTAGAAGCCTTTTGACCAGTAAGCTATATAAAACACCCTTTGAATAAGTGCAACCTTGGTATTTGAGCTTGGTGGACCACTTGGACATGTTTGAAACAATAAAATATTCCTTGCTCTATTGTGCCCTAGGAAGGAGTGCCATATGTCCATATAACAATCATCATCATGGTAAAGTATTTGTGCATCCATATGCCCTTGGAGAGAGAGAGAGAGAGAGAGAGAGAGAGAGAGAGAGCCCTTGATATTTGTGCATTTCTAAGTTTCTAACCACCTTTGACCAAGTCAGCCATGAAGATCCCATTGTAGATTATGCACCCTAGGTCTTAGTGCTAATGTGTTGACATTGAAATCATGATATATCCTCAAGTAATGTGCAAGTGGACCTCCTTTGACCAAGTCAAACTAGTTACTAGCCACTAAATATGTGTTCAAGGTGTGAACAAGGTCATACAAAGAGTAAGTAGGTTCTCATAGTGGGAGCACACCACCCAATGGTCTAAGGATTTGTTCTTACTACTCATGATGAATGGATGAGTGGGAGGTGGAGGGTCAAAACCCTAGGGTGCATGCATAGTTAGCTCCCCTAGTCGACTCAAGGCTCAACAACCTCATCAAAATATGTATTAAAGGATAAGGATGAAGCATGGATAATCTAGCACATGTGAATTAGGCTAATGTTTAGGCACAATTAATTGGATTTTTTGTGGGTTTCCTAAACATGTCTGCCAAAGGGGGAGTTCCTAGTTTCATGTCTATATCACATAGGCATAGGTTGTATCCCCTAGTGACAAATTAATAGTAAAAGTTAGGGAATTATGATTTATAACATTAAAGTGCTAAGGTTTCAGGATTTAATAAAAATATCTTGAACCAGTTAGGTGTGTTCACATTGAAAAAGGTGGAAATATGGTAAATGAGGGGTTAATATGGTGTAGAGCTTTGGGAAATTATAGGTAAAATGTACCATGCAACTTCTAGATGGAATGAGGTGAAATGTGAATTTTACCTAGGTAAATGATAACAATGTGATGTGACACAAAAATTACCTTGGCAAAGTGATAAATATAATGGAAATGTAGGGGTGAAGTGGGTTTGACCTACGCAAATGCTGAAGATATGCTTGCAGCAAACAAATTACCTAGGTGAAATTATGGAAATGTCATGGAACATGAATGAAACTAGGAAAACATCACCATGCTAGAGGGCACTCATGAACTAACCATGCAACACAAAGTGAAAATGACAAGAACATGACTGGGAGATCATCATGGAATTTGACCATGAAGAGAATGATCCGCAACTGGAGCACCTTCCACCATAATTCCAACCTTTGGAAAAGGCTAGAATTATCATATCAACTTGAACAAATCATGTCATGTGTGTTAGGGTCCTATAATAATTGGATTCATAATTTTGAGTTGGCTATGGTTAGTCTTGTAATATTGTACATACTTTTGCTTTCTGCAAAATGTTTTCCATATTAAAAATTAAAAAATGTAAAGAGGATATGTCTTAAAAGAATAATCAAAGGACAAAAAGAAAGAAAAAGATAAAAAAAATGAAAAATATGAACCCCAAAAAGAAATAAAATAGATCATGAAAGTGTGCAAATTCAAATGCCACTACTTTTTACTTTACTTTACTTTGTAAAATAAGGTTGTGTGCAACTTGTCAGAAATGCCACGATCCATGATGGTCAAATAGCTTAATCTTGACTCATTGATGCTTTAAGTTTTATGTTTATAGATAGAGAATAAGCATCTAGCCAAACTGTTTAACCTTGGCAGATCAATGGTTAGGTAGAGAATAAAATTGAGCTCATTAGTTTAATCTGAGCCATTGGAAGTTATAAGGTTAAAATTAGATAGTTTGCTTGTCAAAAGAAAAGGAAATAAAGGGTCAACAAGCTTAAATGCACCCAATGAAATGAAGAGAAAATGTTAGGGTAAATAAAGGGTAGGTAGGAGAAAGGTTGCAAATGCACAAGGTTGCTGAGTCAAAAAGCACATTTATCATGCCTAATCTTATGTTTCATGTGCAGAAGGATTTATGAGAAAGAAAAGATATTTACAAGCTTGTTTATTAATTTCCCCTCATTTCACTATACTCCACATGCTTATTTGCTAATTTTCCCATTATCCCTTCATCACTTATAAATCTTTTTTTCCCCTCATTTTGACCCTTACTCCTTGGTTTCACACATTTCCCTAGTAATTACCCTTCAAAAGATCATCCCCCTACACAAAACCCCTTTTCCCTAGTGTGAAACCCATTCCCCGTTACAAATGTTATCTTTCCCTCTTATTAATTTCCCTATTTCCCTTCAAAACCCACAAAATCCCCTTTATCCTAAGATTTTATCTCCTCGCTTTATCTAATTAACCCCTCCATTTCATATTTCCCTGACAAACCTCTTTTAACCCACCAACCCTTGGTGCGGTTAAAAAACCCCGCCACATAACCCCTAGTCCCACTTTATTAACCCGCTGCTTATGTTAAAAAAAACCGACTTTATTGGTTAATTAATTACATTTCTCTGTAATTAAACCTCGGGTCCCGCAAATCCCTTTCTTGATTCCCTTCGTGCATCTTAACTGCGCGATAGCCATCCAATCTCCTACCCCCAGATCCGACAGTGCACATCCATATTGGCGGGTTCATCGACCAATCAATAACAACCCAAGAGCACGCGAGGTTCGTGGTTTTGCCTGGGCACTGTTCTGCTACGTGGCGACACTAGGTGAGATCACATGCTCGCAAAAAATGCTGCCTGCCCTCCAAAAGCGGTGCGATGGCCTAGAAAACCACCTCCCCACCCAGACAAAAAACTGGCCACTGTTCATTTATAGCTTCTGTGCCAAAATGTGACCGTTACTCGTTAAAAGGCTGAAAAAGCCCGAAGTTTCTCTTTTCTTGCGTTTTTCACTGTAAATTGCTGCTAACCTATTTGCGACACCCTGAACTTGAAACGACCAAATTGACCACCATCTGTCGAACACCTAATTGAAGCAACCAGTTGACAGTTGAAACCTCCGTATCTTCTACATTCACCATTGAACCCAATTTGCGCATCAAACCATCGATTTCCAGGAATTCTTGGGAAAACCAGAACAACCCCTGAATTTGAAAACGTACAGTTTACATTGAGAGGTTAGTTAATTCAATTAATCAAAGAAACTTGGCTAAATTGAAAAGAAACCTGATATACACCCCAAACCCTATTTATAGACAGTAATTACCCTCTCACTGTACCAAAACGTATAAAACTCACTTTTAAAACCACTACCAGCCTAATTGATATCTGTAAACCCAATTATGGCTTTCCAAACCTCTTTGGACATGAGACCTTTGCAAACCCCTCAGTTGGACATCGACCGCCTTGCATTAGCAGACAAATATTTTCAAATAAAGGATACTGCTTCCCCTGCCTACCTTCTGAAGCTCCATTGCTGGAGTAAGGACAAATTCTTGAACCAGAACGATGGCATTCACCTGTGGGAGTCTAATTGGCCTAAGTATTTGTTACCAGAAGTACACCCATTCCCAGACATCATCCACTTCTGTCATGCTTGCTACATTCCCAGCCAAAGAGCCATTGTCACCCCTGATCAGCAAGTTTTGTTTACCATCATTGTAGAATCCATTAACCAAATGTTGCAGGTCCAACCAAGCCCTAATGAGACCCCACTGTCTATTGGAGAATTGTTGGACCTTCATACCAGGTTATACCTTCCCAGAATAGCCCAAATTTTTCCAAAATTTCATCATAGAGGAATGTCATACTCCATAGATAGTCCCCCTTATGCTGCCACCATTTTTTCTGAGAGAGGCAGACAGATTATTACCATGCTCTCTTGCATCTTGGGATGCACCACAGATGAGCATGTGGATGAGGTTGTCCTGGCCTTCCTTTCCATCTTTAGCCTAGGCAAACCTCCTGCTGTTATTACCAACTATGCTTTGTTCATTGCAGATAGGATGCATGAACATTTCACCAGATTACCTATTGAAAGAGTCTTCAAGTACTCTTCTGTATTATTTCATATGTTCCTGTATTATCAATCAGACAAATTCCCTGTTAGCATCCAGAAGTTGGATACCAAGGGAAATCAAAGATCAGTTATTTATTGGACACCCTTGATCCAAAAGTACTCCACTACATTCACTTATAAGGACTTCATTGATTCACTTGTCCATCCAGTCATGAATATGCTATAACCAGTAGCCATCAGCCTAGAATTAGCCAAGAAATCAAAAGGGTGTTACAGTTGGCCAAGAGCAGTAAAGTGGGAGACTGGTATCTGTACCAGAACCACACAGAGATAAGAATCTATGGATGCCAACTTGCCCCTTACAAACTGCTCAAATACCTCCCCATGAGGATATTTGCACTAGAATATTTTAGGCAGATTATCAATTCTGATGAAGTCAACTTCCTAGCAACTAGGAAGAAAACCCAATTCAAAATGAAAAATCAATTGGGCCCCTTCATTTGTAATAACAGAGAAGCTGGACTAGAGGCAGATAAGATTCTGCAACAAATGAAATTCAAGAACAACTTTATGTGGTAGTATGACCCTCATGGAGTCATAAATAAATTGAGGATCAAGGTCAAATTGGGACCTTTCATCCATCATCCCAGACCAGACATTGAGAGGTTTGCCAACCAATTAGAATGGTTAGAAAACACTCTAATTGACATGGATAACACTGTAGTGGATGTAGAAAATACATTGATTAATGTAGAGAGACATATTGATGAAAGTTCCTTCTTGCAGGTTCCAGAACTAGGAGAAACAATGAATATTCCTCCTGTTTTACAGGCTCCAGCTAATGAGGAGAGAAACCCAAAGAGAAACAGGGAGGGGGGTTCCAATTTTGCTATGAAAACCACAGATCAGTAGTTCGAGATCAGTTATAGGAAGAGGCCCAAGCTGAATCCTGTAACTGAACAGGAGGACACCATTGAATTAGTGGAAATCATTGACACTGATACAATGGTGGAAAGAAGCAAAGGTACAATAGCTTCAGGAGAAACACAACAGCCCTCAACATCTAACACTCAACTAATTGAGAGACAACTCAGTGTTGGGGTTTCTTCTTTCACCAGGCCAACAGATAAAGAAAAGGATATCAAGGACAGGTATAAGGAAATAAGTTAAGAAATGAGAAGTTGAAGTCTGAAACCTATGCTCAATACGTCAAGCACACACTAGCAAATCAAAGCAGGTTGATGTCAGCTTTTGACATCAAAGTAGGAAAAATGTAGGTGTCCTTCATGCAACCAACTGTCTAGCAGCCAAAGACATCAGCTAATTACAGAAAAACAGAGTTTGAGGTGTTGGCCCCAGGGATGTTCATCCCATTGACCAGATTGAATTCCACAAGTAGGCAGGAGAGATGATCTACTCCATCTTGACAGGAAAGGCCATGGTTGCACATAAGCTGCAAAGTTCATTAGATAACATTACAACTCAATACAAATTGGAAAAGGCCTCCTCACAGGCCAAGGACAACAAGATCAAGTCATTGGAGGACTTGGTAATTGAGCTGGGACATGATCCCAATGACATCAAGGCTGCGGAGAGATTGATCAAAAGAAGAATGAGGACATTGCAACTCTCAAAAAACAACTAAAACTTCCTCATTCAGAGCTCCCACAGACCAAAGAAGTCCTGGAGAGCCAAACACATTAGGAGGAGATGATGGTCCTGGTTTTACAATTGAATGATCAACTGAAGGAAATGGAAAAGGAGTTAGATAGCTTGATACAGTTAAAACAAGCTAGTCTTGACACTGCCCCTGCCACTGTTATCCCAACAGTCACTACTGCAGTACCTTCCACTTTGGCAACATCATTAGCTCCTACAGCTCCAATGGCTACAACACTCCCGCTTCCACAGCGTCTACATCAACAACAGGGTCAACAACAACAGCTCAGCCAGGTGATGAGGCTAGTATATGGTCAAGGCAATCGAAGATATGTCCATTCAGACCACATAAATGAACAAGCTAAAAGAAAGGATGACTAGTCTAGAGACTGATTATAAGCTTGCACAGATTATGCACAAAGAAGAAGTGCAGAAATCAACTAGGATGAATGAAAGAATAAAAAGCTTGGAGAAGGAATTGACTTTTAAGGAACCACTTGGCCAAGCCAAAGAACAATTGTGGGCCAATATCATTGACTCTGTCAATGATATTTGACCATCCATCCAAGTAATTTTTGAGCAAATTGACTTAGTGAAGGAGGCTACAGAAGCCATACAAAGAGTGAAAATAGAACTAGGAGACATGCTCGAGGAAGCTACAAGGATCATTCACTTCCTCAACTCCAAAAACAAGTATGAATTACAGGAGCTGGAGATACCTGACAAGACAGGTACAATACTGGAAGTGAAAAGGGTCCTCACAAAGAGGAATTTAATGCTAAACCTGGAAGATAAGTGCCAAACTATTCAACTGGCTATAGACAGATTCGTGGTTAAATTTGAGGTGTTGAGGCAAAAGGGTTTGTCAAATCTCTTAGTAATAAATGATAAATTAATGCCATAGGAGGACTACAACAGAAGAATTAGAGAAGTGGCCAGAGATCAGGTAAATACTTCATCTATGAAGGGGATGCCTACTGGTAAGGTCCTATACCAGACTTTTGAGAACTTGTTTTACCTCCAGCATGAGGTAAAACACCTTTTTGTGAATAAGCCCAATTTTGCCAAGTACATGGAGGTAGATGAAATTTATAGGAAGATGGTAAATATCCAATTATCAGTTGTAGAAACATGGGAGAAATTGAATGACTTACTGTAGAAATACACAGCCAAATGTAAAAATGTACAGTAAGGGTGAAAAAGCACAGTGAAAGGATAATGATAGGCCAGCCAGATGAAAGAGTATCAGATAAAAGTGTATCAGTTGAAAGGTCAGAGTGAAAAGAACATCCCGCGTGAAGACCAACAACAAAACAAAGAATACAAGGCAAAATATCAGAGCATAAAGACAACACAACCTAATAAACAGGGACAACATACAGTAGTTGAACATTTAACTCTATCTTCTTGCATGAAGATATTTCTTTTCTCCTCGATTAATTCCCAAATCAGTTTGGGATATTTTGTAAACTATTTATGTATAAATACTTCATAATTCGAAGTATTGAGGGTGGATTGCTATAATTTGTAGAGTTATTTTGATCATAAACCTAAGAGTTATTGTACCAATTTTTCAAGTCAGCAGACTGGACCAAGTAATAAAGAGATTGCATTACAGGATTCATGTGTTGAGCTATTACAATGAAATATTTTCTTTGTCAAGTTTGTTATTTTCTTATGTTTTTTACAAACTTGAATGTTATCTAAAGTTGAATGAATTAACTGGAAATTTATCTCAGAATTTGTTTAAGTACACTCTGTTTTGAACAGTTGATCATTTCCATGTTTTCTTCTGATATCTGGATCTGAGAATCCTTAATTGCTCTCCCATCTCGGTTGACCTTTTTCACTTTTTTCATAATCTGGCCTAAGGAACCCTTAATTGCTCCTTGGATCCGATTGAAAACCACTTCACATCCCGCCTTGAGATCTTGATCCAGTCCTGTTTGCTTGACATTTGTCCCCATAGCCCAATGGTAAAAGACACCCCTCTTTTCATCTAAGTAATCCCACCACCAAATCCAAATCAAAACCCAAGTACAATCATAGCTAGCCTAAAATCAATTAACTAAACAAAGTTAAAACATAAAGAGAGAGCCCTCTCTGAGTATTAGGAAGGCTAGATCCTAATCTCCAAAGTAGGTTTGTGGTTACCTCTAATCATTTCTTTCTAATCAACTCTAGAGAAATATTGGAGTGATAACAATGTGATCACATCTTTACTTTTCATGCAATATGAGGGGTAACACAATCCATCACCATTCTTGTAATCTAGAGCAGTGCTCCTCAATCATTATCTTACTGTTTCGTTGTCTAATATTTGTTTTGTATTGCTTGCAACGTTGTGTACTCTTCACTGTTTTAGGTTAAATGAGTGTTTATTACAGGAGAGCTGAACTGAACCCTATCATCGTGAAAATATGCTGCTGCTCCAACACCAACTTTATGCTGCCTCCTCTCCCAAATCCGTGCTTTTGAAAACACTGACAATATCTTTTTTAAATATAGATTTTCTAAATATTGAATAATTTTCTTTCAACATTAGAAAGTAGAAATGAATATCTCATGATTAACTCAATAATATTTCAGCATCATATCTTTCACTTTTTAGTTCAACATGTTCAACTACCAGGATTATTGAATGTGTTTTGTTGAGGGTAGACAATACAGAAGCATAGATTTAATGCAAATGGACCTATGAGCACAAGAAAATTAGGATTTATGGAAGGCATTGTTCCTTTAGTTTTGATCATTAATATCATTTAGCTATTTTCTCTAGTTTGTTTTAGGGGGTGTGAGAAAAAGTTCCAAACGATTTAATAGTATCTTTTAATAGAGACTGTAGGTGAAATTGTGGGTTTTATAGCCAAAAGTCTCTCAAGGGGAAATAAGTCAGACCTCAAATTGTTAAATGGGGAATTTCTGAGGCATTTCTGGTGGTTTTTTTTGAAATCTTTTGAAATGAAAAAGAGGTAGAATATGATTTAGTTGGATTGGGATTCTTCTTAAACCAGTGAATTTCTGTCATGTGCCTCTGTGCAACCATGCATGGAGGTTTACAGACTAATGCCTCTTTCAATTTAGGTTGTTGTACGCTTCAGCTTATTGCAATTTCATTTTCACTTCTTAAAGATTAGCAAGCTATATTATACATCATGCTTGAGGAGTTAACTCTTATGTAAATATTTCTTTTTGTAGGCCTCATTACAATGTCAATATGACAAAAATAGAGATTGATGGTGCAGCATTGAATGTTGACCAGAGGGTGTTCGAAACTGGTGAGAAGGAAGGCACAATTATAGATAGTGGTACAACCCTTGCTTACATATCAACGCCAGCTTATAAACCTTTGTTAGCTGCGGTATGTTAAATGATTCGTCTAATATTTTCTTTGCCGTCACAAGATGGATAGTTACTAACGACCTTTTTATCGTTACCAGATCATGCAAGCAGAGCCAGGTTTGCAATATTCATTACAACAAGGGGGGACAGTTTGCTTTGTGTATGATGGAAGGTAGTGCTTTCCTCATTTCTTCTTTTTCTTTGTTTTCTGTTAGGAATTTCCTTTTGGTTCATCCCTAAGCTAACTGTGGTAGGCTAATCACCGGTAGCAGAAAGCATTCAGAAGTGGATTTTTGTAATGAACATAAATATATAAGTAAATAATAATATTATAATAAAAATAAATAATGACAATAAATGAAGTGCCACATCCTAATTAAAGGACATGACCAATCAACCATTGTGACTAGTTAATGTGTATTAGAAACATCATCACATGCACTGTATTCATACCATTCAATCATCTATCTATTTTATTCATATTCAGTTATACAATGTTTATATGGATTTTAACTTACTTTCATTCATATTTTGGATATTCCTGATGGCATTGTATTCATGCCATTCAATTATATCTATCTATTCTATTCATTATTTAGTTATACAATATTACATCCTATATGGATTTTAACCATCTTTCATTCTTATTTTGGATATTCCTTAGTGAATGAAGTTTGTTCCTTGCAATAGTATCGAAGCCAGCTTTTGATCTACATTGGCCAAATCTTTTTCATAGCCTGTCTAGTTTAGTGTTTTGATGTAATTATTATATTTGAGTTCATTTGAATCTCTAGCCTTCGACCACAACCTATCCCTTTGCCACTAAAAAAATCAAATATTCCATACATTCTTGAGAAGAAAAAAATCAGAACCATTCCGTTGCAAGTTCAAAGAGGACCAAAAATCACAAAAATTATTGAGAACGAGAGTTATCAAGAAGAATTTCAATATCGGGTGAGAATAAAAGGAGCTGCCACAAATCTTGTTACAACCTAAAACAATTGCATATTTACATTGGTGGAGATAGTGTTGAAATAGAGTGGCCGATTGATATCTAACCATTGAATTGACTTATACGGCCATTTCTGAGAGTCGCCCATACTGCAATATAACAACTGCAAAGCATTTGTTGGAAATTCTAAGAGGGGAGGTGAATCAATATTTCTCTTACAATTAGTTAGTGTTTCTTTTTCAGAGCATTAATTAATTTCAGCAACAGATTAAAACCATAAATCAGTAGAGCATAGAATCGAAAGGCAGTAGACACCAAAATTTTAGGTGGAAACCCTTCCCGGAGAAAAACCACCTAAAGCTTCTCTAATAATTTTATTAGTACATCAATGCTTCAACACCAACTGAAAAGGAATTCCCAACTCCATAGTACTCTAGAAAAGTGTTCTATTTTCCAGCTCCAATTGGAAGGACACTTCAATGCCTTGGTTTAGCGGCTACTACAGATAGGATGCTCCAACACCCTTTCAAGCTTCAACTTGCCTTAGCACCACCCTGCCACCCTGAAGTGTTTTCAGGCCACAATCTGAAGGTGACTTCAATCAACTGCCTAGCACCACCTAACTGCCCGGCAAATGATAGTAAATAAGACAAAGCACTGTGGGTTTCTGTACCAGGGACAATGACCCATTTACAATGATTTTCAACTAAAACCCTCACTGCTAATGTGCTTCTCTATAATGATATCCCTTTAGAAAAATCCTTACTACAAATATTTCAACAAACGACAAAGTAATTCTTTCTCCCAGACTCCTTTAACTGCTGTAGAATACACATCAATGCCCAGTTGTAGACCAAGCTCAAACTGCTGGAAATGAACCATCTTTAGCCAAACAACCTGTTGAACAACATACCAGTAATAGAAGCTCTGAAGTTGTCTTGATGCAGTGATCACAATTCAACTCAACTGCTCTAGAACAACTGCCAACAATTTGGAGATGCTGTCAATTTCCCTTTGCTGCATTCTTCATAACAAAGAAGGGATTTCTGGAATTCAGTCTCAAATTTGTCTCTGCTACAGCCTTAGAACCAGTGACAATACTTCAGAACAGGATATCATATATGCTTAAGTGTTACTAAGTATTGCTGTAGATGTACTCTGAAGACAGATCCAAACAAATTAAACAAGATAAGATCCTTCTTACAGAGCTTCAATTTGTGCCCTTAATGCCAAACAGATTCTTAGAGTATCTTCAATATACCTTTGTGCAATGAACAGGCATTGGATCCAGTATCAAGTTTGTGCCACAACAAGATTCCAAAGAATCGAATTTATGTGCTCAAAGGAGGCAGCGTAATCTTCAGGAAAGGACAGTGTAATCACTGTTTTGTTTCAGGAGTATACCATCAACCCTTGTTGCAGACCTTCGATATAGTTTTGGAGGGCCAAAATGTTAAAATTGGCAACTAGGGCCAAATTCCATGTCAGTCATCTTATTAATGGCAGCTAATATTTTTCTTGGATCCCTCTCATCGAGAGGTGAAGGATTGATCTAAAGATCATCCGATTCCAATAAGTATACATGGAGATATGAATTTATTTGTGTTATGGGACAATTCGTCAAGGTTAGCCAACAACCAAATAAACCCCTCATGTGCTCCACGTTTTTGTATAAATAAAGGTGCCTTGAATCATTTGAGAACACAACTCTTATGAGCTCCCTCTCTCCACTCGTTTTGGGTTTGTCTTCTCTCAAGGAAAATGCAGTGGAGAGGGTCATCTAAAAGAGCCCTAGACACAGTTATCTAGGAGAGCCCTAGCCACAGTTTTGGAGGAGATCTGGCCGTAGATCTAAGAAGCCCTAGCTGCAGTCAATAGGAGTTCTAATCCACATCAAAGGGAGCCCTAATCCACAGCAAAAGGAAGGCTCTAATCCACAACAAAGGGAGGCTCTAATCTGCAGCAAAGGGAAGGCTCTAATCCGCAGGGAAGGCTCTAATCCGTAGCTAATGGGAGCCCTAAACTGCTGTCAAGAGGAGCCCTGAGTCAAGGCCTTAGCCGCAGCATAAGAAGGACTTCATCCGCAGCAGAAGGGACCTTATCATAGCATGAAGCAACGTGGGCATGGACAGCAGCAAGACAGGGAAGCCACAGTCACAAGGAGGAGAGATTCAGGGCTGTATATGTATGTGTTCGAGTGCAGGTAAGTGTTGTCAGCTTGCCCGAGTTCATGAGGAAAGAAACGCTGCTGTTTGGGTATCATTTGGGAAGGCGGAGTGCTACAGCTCGTTGTTGTGCTAGGCTGCAAGCCAGAGCACACAGCTGAGGTTGTGTCAAGGACTTTCAAGGGTGGACAGCACCTTCAAAGGGCAGAGTGGCATGAGGGGAAGCTCTTCAAGATAAACTGCAGTCCTAAAAGGACTTATCTCCTGACTGTGTGGTAGCCCTAACCTGAACACAGTCATAACAGCAATGGGCAGCAATACATATGATCAATGTTACTAGACATAAGTGCTGCAATGGGACAGCATGGCACTGATGAGGTATTATAGCATGCATGGTAAAACATGATGCAACATGGGATCGCTGCAAGCATGAAGAATCATGGATAGCAGCAGCATGGTAAAGCATGGACAACTGCAAGTAGAGTGCTGTATGGGATAGCAGTATAGTACTTGATGCAGCTAGGACACAAAACAACAATGGTGCAGCAAGCACATGGGCATAGCATGGTGCAGCCGTGGCACTAGGTAAACACTTGGACAGCAGCAACATGAGGTCCAGTATTGTGATGATGGGTGCAGCATGGTGCAGCATATGGATGAGATGCAACACATGATAGGTGAATGAGTCACCTTGGAGAATTAGTTGAAGCAGCATGTGTTCAACTGTTCCCAAGTAGAAATAATATATTAGTCGAAATATTGACTTCTGTTGTAAATGTACTATCTCTCTCTCTCTCTCTCTCTACTGAACTATTGAAGAACATATAAGAAGAATTGATCAAGGGTTTACCCACATTGGGGTTTGTCCTTGGCTGGCGCCATATCTTGTGTCCTTTTGTCTTGGCATGTTTTCTGCGATTTATGTTTATTTTCTATCTATAGTTTACTTTAATGCTGATGTAATTGCTAATCTGGAAAGATATTGAGCTAACTATGAAAATTGAAATAAATTGCTCTGAGCATAGAACATACTTAACATGGTATCAAAGGTGAGGTAAAGACAATGCCCATGCAAGAGTGAAAGAGAAATCACCGAAGATAGGTAGGAAAGGACAAAAGGATCAATGGGTTCTTCATCCCTCTTCAAATTCACTGAGGGTGAAATCGAAGCAGAGAATATTATCGGAATGGTGCAATAGAATATGGCCTACCTAAAGATCACTTCATTAGGAAGACTAAATCTCAGGGTGGAAGGAAAGGCGGATAACTAGTTCGGCCATTATGCGAAGGAGTGTTTGAATGGCAGGGACATATCATTTGATGATGATAACAATCATTCCAGGGACATCTTCAATGATCAGAGGAATGATAGTGTAGGTCATCAAGGTAATGACTGATTCTTCAAGAAAGCAAGGAACCCTAGGTATGAAGAATCAAATGTTGTTTATGATAAGATAAAGAAGTGCTATCTTGTATTGGCCCTCTCCTTTAGATTCTTTGGGAATTTGACTTATTGATTGTAGTGCTTCAAGGCACTCCATCGGATAGAAGGGTGCTCTCACTAGTTTGGTAGAGATGGAAACAATTGTGGGATTATACTTGGAGCCGATGCCACCTATCCTGGAAAGGGTGTAGGAAATGTTACCGCTCAATTGAATGAGGGTAAGTTGATTCATTTACAGAATCTCTTTGGTGTACCTAATTGCAAGAAGAACCTGGTTTCCATTTCGGCAATGGAAGTCAAAGGTTACAGGGTGGCATTCATCGATGAAAAGGTACGTGTTTGAAAATGAAATTTTCAAAGATGTTTTTACTCATGGGTTCAGGGTTGGCAATTTGTATCAAGTTGTAGGATGGTCCATTGGGGACCATGTCATTTGACACATCTCATCTGTAGCACCGGAGGTCTACTTATTATGGGGCCCTACCCGATGTGAGTCAGATGGTGATTGGGATGTCTGAATTCAAGAAGAGCGTGAAGGTACATGTCTGAGATGTACCAAAGGAAAATCTTACAAGGGGACCATTCCCCTCATGTAGGAGGTCCACAGATTTGGAACAACCCGAGGGGTTTGAGATTAATGATCAGGAATCTCATGTATGCAAGTGGAAGAAAGCCCTCAATGGCTTCATGTAAAACACCCGGGACCTAATATGAGAGGATTGATAACTGTTTGATGAAGCTAAGATTCATTAAAAGTGAAGTCGATCCAAACCATTGTTTGAAGGTTGTGGATGAGAGACCCCTCATACCGACACCTTCTGAGGACAACCTATTTCTAACAGGTGTAGACCCTCTCATTTGCAGAAGTAAGAGGGAGTTGGATTCGGGATGTGGAAAGGTAAAACTGCAAGTCCGCGACTACCTTGTGGATTTTAACTTTCAAAAGTTATATGGAAGTGATGCCAGACAAATTTGGGAAATGCCTCGGAGTTTCATAAATTCATTTGCATTGATGTTCTTGGTGAACTTCCATCTGGATATATGTTTTGTAGTTAGCATGGTGAGCTCATATTTGATTGAGCCTCACTGGATTGGTGCCAAGAATCTTTGGAGATGTCACCGAGGCAGAATCTCTCATGGATTGAGATACACTGCTAGAAATATGAAGTTGCATGATTGTTCGAATGCTGACTAGGCAGACAGTGTGGAGGATCTCAAGAGCACTTCTGAGTGCTAATTCTCTTTGGGCTCTGCTTCGATATCATGGATGAGCAGGAAGCCGAAGTCGGTTGCTATAAGCACCACTGAGACTGAATACATAGCTACGAGTATGATCTCGTATGACGCTGCTTGGTTGTGGAAGCTTTTTCGTGAGCTGTTTGTACACATGATGAAAACCATCGTCATCCTTTGTGACAACCAGGGAGGGGATTCGATTATTGAGGAATCCTGTATTCGATGATTGCTCCAATAGATAAACATCAAATCCTACCTTATCTGGGATATATGATAAGTCGATGAGCGAGGAGGCTCCATCGCATTGAGATTGATGTACAGGTCGCAGACACTTTGCCAAAGCCCCGGGGGAAAGGTCAAATCTGTGATTTTCCCGAATGACTTGGAGTCGTTGAGAGACCTTCGTATAAGGGTCCTACATGTTGCATGCACTGAGCTCTGGCAGCTCTAGGGGGCTTGGGGTACTCACTGGAGTGACATATGACCACAGGGCGACTCACCCTCCCCTGGTGGTGCACTATGTATAGGGTGTCAGGTTCAACCTTTCCCTGTGATACGTTGTGGCGACTATGGAACAGGATGATTAGTTCTCCTATGGGCCGGGATGATTAGTTCTCTCGTGGCAACTAAGGAACAGGATGATTAGTTTTCCTGTGGGCCGTGATGATTAGTTCTCCCATGGCGACTGTGAGCCAGGATAATTAGTTCTCCTGTGGGCTAGGATGATTAGTTCTCTTGTGGTGACCAATGAGTAGGATGATTTGTTCTCCTGTGGACAAGATGATTAGTTCTCCTGTCGAGGCATCTTACCCATGTAGTCTGGGACTCATGGGAAGTACCTCTCATCTGATCAATGAGCAGGGAGGGGCTAGGGACCATAGTAGTACTATCGATGGACGCATCGTTGTATCTACCGTACTCCCTATGGGATCAATGTAATTGATATGGGATCAATGTAACTGATATGGGATCAGTATGAGTGATTTGAGACACTCTTGTGACATTGATCTGGGATCAATATGAGTGATTTGAGACACTCTCTTGTGATATTGATCTAGGATCAATAAAACTGACTTCGGGTCAATAAGATGAAACTGACTTCGGGTTAGTAGAGAATGAATGGTATGAGACATTCTTGATCAATTCTTCTTTTTCATGATTCAACAGAGTAGAGTAGAACTGAGCAGAGCTTAGCAGAATAGAGTAGAACTGAGCAGAGCTCAACAGAGCAGTGTAGGGCACTGATGGCAACTAGGGCAAAACTCCATGCTAGTCATCTTATTAATGGCAGTTGATATTTTTCTTGGATCCCTCTCATTGAGAGGTGTAGGATTGATCTAAAGATCATCCGATTCCAATAAGTATTCATGGAGATATGAATTTATTTGTGTTATGGGACAATTCATCAAGGTCGCCCAACAACCAAATAAACCCCTCATGTGCTCAACATTTTTGGATAAATAAAGATGCCTTGAATAATTTGAGAACAAAACTCTCATGATCTTCCTCTCTCCACTTGTTTTGGGTTTGTCTTCTCTCAAGGAAGACACAGTGGAGAGGGTCATCTAAAAGAGCCCTAGACGCAGTCATCTAGGAGAGCCCTAGCCGCAGTCTTGGAGGAGATCTAGCTGCAGATCTAAGAAGCCCTAGCTGCAGTCAATAGGAGTTTTAATCCACAACAAAGGGAGCCCTAATCTGCAGCAAAGGGAAGTCTCTAATCCGCAGCAAAGGGAGCCCTAATCTACAGCAAAGGGAAGGCTCTGATCCGCAGCAAAGGGAGTTCTAACCACATCAATGGGAAGGTCCTTATCTGTAGCTAATGGGAGGCCTAAACCACTGTCAAGAGGAAGCCCTAAACTGTTGTCAAGAGGAGCCCTGAGTCAAGGCCTTAGCCGTAGCATAAGAAGGACTTCATCCACAACATAAGGGACCTTATCATAACATGAAGCAACGTGGGCATGGATAGCAGCAAGACAGGGAAGCCGTAGTCACAAGGAGGAGAGATTCAGGGCTGTATATGTATGCGTTTGAGTGCAGGTAAGTGTTGTCAGCTTGCTCAAGTTCATGAGGAAAGAAACACTGCTGTTTGGGTATCGTTTGGGAAGGCGGAGTGCTACAGCTAGCTGCTGTGCTAGGCAGCAAGCCAGAGCACACAATTGAGGTTGTGTCAAGGACTGTCAAGGGTGGACAACACTTTCAAAGGGCAACATGGCATGAGGGAAAGCTCTTCAAGATAAACTATAGTCCTAAAAGGACTTATCTCCTGACTGTGTGGTAGCCCTAACATGAACACAATCATAACAACAATGGGCAGCAATACATATGATCAATATTACTAGACATAGGTGCTGCAATGGGACAACATGACAATGATGAGATATTATAGCATGCATGGTAAAACATGATGCAACATGGGACAACTGTAAGCATGAAGAATCATGGACAACAACAACATGGTAAAGCATGGACAACTGCAAGTAGAGTGCTGTGTGGGACAACAATATAGTACTTGATGCAACTAGGACACAAAGCAACAATGGTGCAGCAAGCACATGGGCATAGCGTGGTGCAGTTGTGGCACTAGGTAAACACTGGGACAACAACAACATGAGGTCCAATATTGTGATGATGGGTGCAAAATGGTGCAACACGGTGAGGTGAATGAGTCACCATGGAGAATCAGTTGAAGCAACATGTCTTCACCTGTTCCCATGTAGAGATAATATATTAATATTAGTCGAAGTATTGACTTCTATTGTAAATGTACTATCTCTCTCTCTCTCTTTGGTGAACTATTGAAGAACGTATAAGAAGAATTCATCAAGGGTTTCCCCACATTGGGGTTTGTCCCTGGCTAGCACCACATCTTGTGCCCTCTTGTCTTGGCATGTCTTCTGCGATTTATGTTTATGTTCTATATGCAGTTTACTTTAATGCTGATGTGATTGCTAATCTGAAAAAGATATTGAGCTAACTATGAAAATTGAAATAAATTGCTCTAAGCATAGAACATACCTAAACTTAACACAAAATAACACCAGTACAATGCTCCGCCTTGTGTCCACTTCATAGCAAAGTTGTGCATAAGCAGCCTCCCTACAGGTGCCAAAATTCCTTCTCTAAGGCATAATACAAATATCCTAGCTTAAACACAACAATGACAGAATTTAAACACTGTGCGTTGATTAGATCCTCCACAAGTCTTGCAAACTAATCTAGCTCACTGATCAATGAAGATAAATGGCATTCTTTCATCAACAACAAAAGCCACAGGTTCTTATCAGATCTGAGGCTTCAATTTGTTCGAAAGATAGATCGATCTATAAAATGGTGCTTAGAGATATGCCCCAAGGAGGGCTGGAAATCACAGAAGAATTGGAGACTTGGATGCTTCATAATCGATCCTTGTTTACTTATGAACCACCTGCAAACGAAACCCTATTAATTTGACAACCGAAGAGATAATCATAACCAGAAACCCCTTTCAATTTTGCCTCTCATTAGATATTCAAGGATTCCTCAGGGCTGAGAGAATTTTAGAGCTAAGAATCTTATGATTTGCATTGAAATTGCTTGATCAAGGAGGGCAAACGAATATCATTATATAGTTTTTGGAAGGTCACATAAGAGGCCGACTGACTTGAGTTTTGGAGGGAGTGAATATTTTTAAATTTCGAAAATAATGGAGCCAAAAATACGCTTGATGAAGCCGACTTCCAATTGAGAGCAATTTGAATTTTAAAATTCAAATTCTTGGGAGCCACAAACCTTGATATCTTCAATATAATTTTTTAATCAAATTTTTGATGCCTTGAAAATATTTAATTTATTCTTAATCTTTAAAGTTCATGATCTTGTCAAATAATAAGTTGCCACATCAACCTTTTGAATTGGGGCTTTTGACCATGAGATGGGTCTTTCATCTTTGAACACATATCTTTCAAACCGTGAGGGTTCTAGTGGCATGCCATATACCACTGGAATTGCCATGTCATTTTGGTCAACAAAGGCGGGGCATCTTCTGGGGCTGCTTGGGTTGACATCAATGACAACCACTTTTCGACAACATATTCACTACATGATTTTAGCTTTTAAGATATTACGTGGTAGGGGATGTGTTTTGTGAGGTTTTGAGACAATAAATTATAATAATAATTTGATTTTAAGGTCACAATTGAGTGTTATCACGCAAACCTGCACAAATAAATAGACCTAACAACTATAGGCAAACTATCCCTTATCACAATTGAAAGGCCTTTCCATTCAGATTGGTACTATTCTAGTCTCAAGAGGGTGCGCCTAATAATTGTATGCTGCCACCCGATTAATATATCTGCACGCATTCCAAAATGATCAGCACAGAAAAGACTGAGTCTCAGGCTGTCCGTAAACAGTCAAGAGCAAGGGTGAGTTCAAATAATAATTTTTAATTGGTTTGGATCAGAATCTAGAGATACATATATCAACAAGAATAAATGGATTTGGAATGAAAGCAGGTGCACTTTAAGTGAAGAAACTTAAAAGTAAATGCACAGAAAACCACACCATACACACAAGAACAATTTGATCAATACAACCAAGAGATTCAAGACAGCTAAAACAAATCATAGCTATATCAGATCAATTATTATCCAACATATTGTCTACATCATAGTGAGTGATAGGTGACAGGCTGCCATTGAATTCCTTGCTAGTTGTGGAATTATGATGGATGACAGAGTGAGAATACTTCCATTTCGACAAACTATCTCAAGATCAAATATTATCCATCTGGTGACTGTACTGCCCATCTACATATGTAGGAAGGCCTTTCTCTCAAGCCCCAGTTTTCTTAGCTACCGGAAAAGAATGGAAATAAAGCACATAAATCTCAAATCTGCATGCCTGACAAGTACATTATATTACCATCTATAAAAGTCATTTTATTTATTTATTTTTAGTGTTCTGATGAGATTTTCCTAAAACTGTGTCTCTCATAAGTTGACCCCTCTCCAAAAGTCACCTAATTACTTGTCCATGTGACTTCATTACTCATTGGCTACTTTTCCTCAGAGCTTTTGTTGCTATTTTTGCAAGTTTTACTATGTAGAAAGGTTGTTGTTTGGTTGGGATCATGTGGCAAAACCTTGTCTGTTAATCTTATTTCCAATAATAAACTAAGTCATCACAAATTTAGAAAGTCATCCTACCTGATTTTTACTCCTCCCGTGACTGCTTTTAAGGTCTTTCCTGTAATTGCTTTCTGCTAACTCAACCTCCTCTGATGGATATATGATAAATTTTGCCTTCCAAGGACCTCTCAATGATTGTGACAATAGAGTGTCGGTGATCTACCCTACAAGGAATTTGCTAATAAGAATTTCTATAGCAATCTTTATCTCAATGTATCATTGTCTATGACAATTTGACAAGGTCTGCTTGGGGGTGTTAATGCAAAATCTAGCGGGCCTAGTGCAAAGCCGCACTAGGAAAATGTAGACCTTATGACAACAAGAGATCAGCCACCATTGTCCCTTGAGCGGTCTTTCACCAGCTGTTATAAGTTAGGTTATACTCTTTCCTTGGACCTCTTAGATAGATTAGCGAATTGTTATAAGTTAGGTTTTGAGAGATATTCAATGATGCAATGTCATATAACAGCTAGAAGAAATAGCCTTTCAAGTGTATATATCAATAAAGGACAAGGCTATCAATTAGGCATGCAAGCTTTAGGGTAGGCAAATGATTTCTTGTGGCTGAAACATACATCAAACAGCAATAAAAGAGATGTCATCAGCCATAATTATAGGGTTCTACCTTGCATATTTTGCCTTTTTCAAATTATTAATAACATATCAATTAAAATTGCTATTTAGCACAATTTAAAAAAAATCTTGTTGAGAAATTAATTGTTATTGATGTCAAAGGCTGTCCAATTTTAAATTTTTGAAAAGATGATTTTTTATGGAGTTTTTTCCTTTGAAGAATGACTAGAAATGCTTCAGAAAATTTATGCTCACTATAGCCTTAGCGAAGATTTAATCCACCATATAAAAACTAAGGATCCGAGCAAAATGATTCTTGCCCACAGTTTGTGAACTTGGAGACCAAAGATTGAGTACCTGCAACACTATGTATTATCTCAAATAATCACATAAAACACAACATAGGAAGCCCGTAGTCAATACAGACCACATATCAACGAACAAGAATACCTCGAGTTGCACCCCAAAGTCATTTATTAAAACAGAAAAAATAGTTCCCAACGAGACAATAGTTTACACAAAAGCTGCAACAACAATATTCTAGCCAGAGATCAAGATGCTAGAGACTCAAATGATTCTAATTTATGGATAAATTCTCTAAATAGAAACATAACGGCTAGTTTCTTTGATCCTTGTGAAAATCATTTTGGCTGTTGATAAACACTTCAAGATCTTTTAATCTTGGCCCTTGATTTTATTTTTGAGGAATTTTCGAATTTATCATTTAATTCCATTTTAATTAACTCAAAATTAATTATTTTGAGCTATTTTTCTAAAAAAATTGACTTTGACTTAATCACCAAGGTGCAAGGGTCCAAATTTTCTTGATATACAATATTTTCTTGGTGGAGGACCTTTAAAAATTGACTCTTTTAAGACCCACATATTTTTCCATTTGAAGAATTAATTTTCCTAAGACAATTTAAATGACTATAATTAATTAATTTTCTGGCTTATGATTTAATTTTATTTTGTCAGAAAATTTAATTAAGTTGAGGGGATTTAATTATTTTTCCAGCCCTCTAATACATAAGATTTTTCATTAACAAGATTCGAAGAGGGAATACACATTTGGCTTAGACCCTCAAGGCACACAACCTGTTGTCACACAAAATGTCTAAGCACTGCGACGATGCTCAGATCGGGGCTGTCACCCTGATCCCCAATCTCTCCGCTTAAGCTATCTCCCTACAACAGGTTAAGGGGGGTAGACCCTATGGAAAAATGGAATGAAGAAGAACTAGTTGGGAACCAACCAGTTTGGGAGGCACAACGAGGCGATCAAGTACTTGATTAAGATTTAGCAAGACTTAGGATTTGATTAGATTTTAAACAATTGATACCAGTGCCTTATGGAGTCAATGACCTTGCTAGAGAAATTAAGATCAAGTAATCGATTAGCAAGTATTGCTTGGATGAATGACTTATCTTATATGAAATGTAATTCCTAAAACTAATGTAAGATGCAAGAATTTTGGTCAATTTTAGTTAAATGCCTATTTAAATATGAATCCTTCAATCCTTTCTGTGTTGAGCCTGATTTCGTAGTAATTGGCAGAGAGACGATAAGGAGAAGCACAATAAGGTGTGATTAACGATACCTCTCACATACCCGGTGCCTCCGGCGTTGCAGAGAGCTGTGGCTCTGACGACTCAAGGTCACCGTTTTAAGTACTATTAAAACGAGCTTCTCAAGCAAAGATTGATAGATACCTATCTCTCTATCGACCAAGCTTATCCTTGGAAGTAAATTTTATTTATGCAAAACTAACTTATATGCAAATGTACCAGATGATGAGAAGATGGGATGAAGTTAGATTCAAGGATGAAAAGATGCTTATGTCGCAGAAACTTCCAATACCCAAATGAAATGTTCGCTTTATTAAATGAAGGCTCAAAATTAAACCCCTGACGATATTACAATTAGAACACAAGCTTATTTCAAATGTTTTTGATATAGTGATAGCTCAAAGAGAACAAAAACTTCTTTGCAATTAATATCAATAGATTGTCAAAAAATACTCGGTTTATGAAATAAAGGATATGCATTTTATCACAATTCCATGACAAAGTACTTAATTTTCAGAAATTAATTTTTAGGACAACAGTAAGAAAAACTTTATGACAACAACAATATGACAATGAAAACAGTAAGTTATCAATGATATCTTTACGCCAAAAATTTACCGATTTTTTTTCAAACTTGCCCACATGAATTATAAAAAATATTTAGCCTGTTATGATGTGATTTCCAGAATTATATCAGATCTGATATACTTATTACAACCAACACTTAAAACATGAAATAAGCCTAATGATGAATGCCCAACTCAAGAAATTAATTCCTTAATGTATTAGACAACTTAGGAGTATATTTTAGGCTAACTCACTTGAAATTTTTCCACTGTTATATTTCAGACTTCAAAAACATAATTATTCAGAGATAACAGTGACCCAAAATGTATATCTAGGCAAAATTCTTGATACACATCAAACATAAATGACTTATTAATGTATTTAGCGAAATTTTAGTTAATTTCAAACCACTTAGATGTGTTTTTCATCACTATTAGAAAGATATATGACTGCTGTAGCAAATAGTGAGGAAAAAGATGGTTTAGAGATTAAACCCTTAGGCCCTAAGCCTTGAAGATCACTTGCCCAAGTTGCCAAAAAAAATTCAATATCTGAAATATAAATTTTTACCAAATTTTCTGCAAAACCCACCAATGATTACCTTCAAAAAATCAAATATTCAAATCTGAAATGGAGCAAGGGAATCTAGGGCCAATGAGAGCTAGCACTAGGCTTAATAGAACTAGTGTTGGGCTAGGAGAAGGCAGATTTGGGCTTAAGAGTTCCAAAACTTGAAACCCTTGTTTTGAAAAAAATTATTTTGCTTCAGATATTCAGATTTATTGCAAAATCTTTAATTGCTGGCCTTGTAAAAAGATTTGGGATAAGATATTGCCCTCCAGGGCATAGATTTGTCTCAAAACCCCTAGATCTACTTGAACAATCTCAAATCTGAAGATTTACTTGATTGATTTCTCAGATCTATTCTTGCAAACAATCTTTGAGCCTAGATCTTGCCGTCCAGGGTCTAGATTTATGACAGCAGCAATATGACAATGAAAATAGTAAGCTATCAATGATATCTTTACGCCAAAAATTTACCGAAAATTTTCCAAACTTGCTCACATGAATTACCAAAAATATTCAGCCTGTTATGATGTGATTTCCGGAATTATATCAGATCTGATCTCTGAGCCCAGATCTTGCCCTCCAAGGTCTAGATTTAGCTCAGATTTGAAAATTTGCTTCGCTGATTTCTCAGATCTATTTCTACACAAGTGAAAAGAGAAAAACCCAATACCCAATATGTACAAAATTAGAGAAAAACTCAAGTGTTAAAATTCAAAATTATGTTACAAAATTTCAGATCTACACAAGTAAATAAAAAATCTATACAAATAATTTACAGATCTATCAGATCTGAGGAGTATGAGTCCAACTCCGCTCCCAGATCTGATAATCTAAGGCTCTTAATAGCCAGATCTATCAAAATTTCCACAAAATATTTAAAAGATTTTGAAATTTTAGAGAGGTACTAGCCCAAAAACACCCTGCAGAAAAAAGATTATTGTTAGATAAATCCTGAGGCTTATATGAAGTAGGCTCTTCAGAAAATATGTGTTGAGAGTTGGCTGGTCCAACCGAGAACTATCCCCAAACACTCAATGAGAACGTGAGAGATCTTCTGCAAACACTAGATCAACCATCAAATCAAGAAGAGAAATAGAACAACAATAAAATTATGAAGAAATAGAGATCCTTGCTACTTCAATCAACATTAAAAATGTTACCCTAGAACCAACAATCTGAATAAGATATCTGTATTCAGATTATTCTAAGAGACCTATTGATTGGTAGGTTTCACATAATATTAAGTAGAAATTAAAACAATGCTACCATAAATTCATAAAGAGGAACACTACAACACGTTGAAACCCCAAAGACTTTTGCATTATACAAGAGAGCTTGAGAGCTTAGTACATGATCCAAAGATCAGATGATTTGGCTGATAAACGACCTCCTATTTAAAAATAAATCCTCCAATGACTAGTTCGAGTGATCCTCGTCAAAGCGATCTCGACCATTGATGAGAATCAATTTTTTTTTTTAATCTCATCCGTCGAAATTTTAAATTATTGAGGAAATTCGAATTTTTCAATTAAATGCATTTTAATTAATTCAAAAATTAAAATTTTAAATTAATTTCCTCAAAATTTTGACTTTGACTTAATCCCAGGGATCAAAGGCTTAAAATTTAGCAAAATAATCAATTTACTTTAGTCCTTGGACCTCTTAAAATTTAATTTTTAAGGACCAACGAATTTTGCTTTTGGAGAATTTAAATTTACCTAGGACCTAGAATTAATTAAATTTCTGGCTTAAGATTTTAATTAATTTTGGCCAGAAAATTTAATTAATTAACCTATGAGGGGATAAATTATTTTTTTAACCCTCAAGGCACTTTACATCATATTTGTACATTTTTACATCTCAAGGGGGGAGACCCATTTGCAAAAGACTCTCACAAACTACCCAGTTTTGCGACATAAAATATAATCTAGTAGATCAAGTAATTTGTAATAAAATAACTTAACCAAATAGTTAGGATTATTTCCAAATCACTTTTACATAGACTCGATCTAGAACACTAGGACTCCCCTAAAATCCCAGTGATAAAATCCATTCGGGCTTTGGGGTAAGGCTGAAGGAAAACTCTGCTGACCATCCAAGAATGGATTGGTGAGACAAAAAACCTCTCGGAATTTAGATCGTCACCAGAAAAGTAGATCTACCTAGGTAATTAGATACACAACACGGATCTGCTGAGATTATTTACATTATATACATGCATATTGGGTTTACATTATAAGATGATGGTCAAGCTGATGATGATAACTGTACGGCACGAACACATTGATCAGGCACTATCTCTTTTGCGAAAAAAAAGGGGGTGTACTGCTATAGGTTGTTGACACGTAGTGGTCAACACAACCTATCTGCGACACAATATGATCTAGTAAACCAAGTGATTTGTAATAAAATAATTAAGCTAACTAGCTTAAATTATTCCCAAATCATTTTTATATCAGACTTGTCTAAAAACACTAGGACTCACCTAATAATTCGACAATAAATGTCACCCTAGCTTTGGGGTTTAAGTTGGAGGGAAAAAACTCTTTTTGATTAGCTTGTGTCTAGAAACACTTGTAATCAACAAAGTTAAAAAACCTCCTAGTATGGAATCGTCATCAAAATTATAGGCTTACCTAGGTTGTTACATAGACTCAAGATTTTACTAAGATCATTTACATTACATAACTTGCAGAATGGGATAACCATGACACATGGACTGGTGATATGTGATCCGATCTTTGTTGAAAAAATTGATACTTCTGCTTCCCTGGAACTTTGACAAATTGAGTGCAACAGGACACAAAAACTATATGACATAAATGATTTACAACTAAACATTGAGGATTATAAATTTATATTGCAATTCACTGTTAAATCTTTATGGAGCAATGAGGTGTTGAGAAATCAAGGGGCAACTAGATTAGGTGATTCCTTTTACTTTGATAACTGCTTGTGATGTAGTTTTACTTAACTTGATTAGCTTCTTCTTTCACTTGATTATTATTATTATTCTCTTCTTCAAAAAACTACCAAACCATAAAGTACAATAAGACAAAGGACACAAGATATAGGCAATCTGCCAAGTCCAAAACCTCTCCAACTTAGAGGAAAACCCGCAAGAATTCTTCTCTTCTTATAGTATCTTCAATTGACGAATTCCAAGACCTATGACCCTTGACCAAGACCCTCTAAGACCAAGTCAAGCCTTTCTTCCTTGACGAGCTTCCCTTCCAACAAATTTTGCAATTTTGACCTCCCAGCAGATTCTTTTGCAACTTTGATCTGCCCAACAATTCTTCTGTAACTTTGACCTACCCAACAAATTCATTTGGAACTACGACTTGCCCAACAAATTCTTCTTGAACTTCAACCCAACAATTTCTTCCTAGCACTTTGACTTTCCCAATAGCACTTCGACTTGCCCAACATCTTTCCAACACTTAGATTTGCCCAACAACTTATCGACACTTCGACTTGCCCAACAACTTTCCAACACTTAGATTTGCCCAACAATTTTCCAACACTTCGATTTGCCCAGCAACTGTAGAAACCCTAGCACGAGAGAGAGAGAGAGGGAGAGGCCCAAAACTTTGATCTTGCTCTTCTTCTTTTTCGTCCTTTTTCAACTACTTTCTTGAGGAGATCAAACTTACTCGAGAGTGCATCCAAATGAGGTCGAGTTCCTTCTTATTTATATGCTTTTGAGGGGTACGAATTACTATCTTTAGGTTGACTTGTCCCTTCATGTAGGCCGACTTGATCTTTGCACCCCGATGAGGTCTTGGAGAGTCTTTCAACTTTCTTTTGACTCAAATAAATTTTCTTTACAATATGTAACATTCCTAAAAGGGTCTTTCATACATGATACTGACTTAATTGACTTGTAGACTGACAAGCCCTAGAAGTACTCACTGGGTGCTTGACCTAAAAATAAATTTCCCTTGAGCATGAAACCCATGTCTCAAGAATAACAATAATAAGTTTATTTTTCTCTTTTTATTAAATACATAAAATCATGATTACATATGTCATTATGAAGACCGAACCAATCTACATATTTCAACACTCCCTCTTAACTAAGGAGGTATTCATAATCCATACAAAGTACTTGGACATTCTCAATTTGAAGAATTCTCATAAGAAGAGCTAGATTGGTAAGACATCTATTTGCATTATACCACCCAACATTGTCACATAGCAAGGCCATGACTAAAAACTCTATCTCTCCACAAGATCAGAGCACAATGCTAGCGAGACCAATGACTAATAGACACCATCATTATTGTCTCTCAAGGCACATACCCCACCTGGGTGTTCATAGAGTATGTCCTTCTAGGGCTATTCTTATCTTGGATTCCTAGTCCTCAAAGAATATCGGTCCTTTTCAACTACTCTTATCTTGGATGCCTTACCAACATCCACAAAGAGTATAAGATGCCAGATGCTTACCCAATCTTCCATTATTTCTTCACAATATGAACACAAGAATGACATGTCTCTCTCTCCCTTTCAACCATGGAGGATATATACCATTTCCTATAAAAGGAATGTTCTTATTCCTATAAAAGTAATGTACCCAAGATCCCTCTTATCCACGGACTTGTCCAAGCTCCCTCTTAACTAGGGACTTGCTTCTAGCAACTTTCTGCTATAGGTGGAGATCATGGGACCCTCAGCTGCTTGTGGGGTCCTTTTTTTTGATGTCATGAAGTTCATCCTTTTCATAATAGAGCCTTCATTAGTTGTAGGGCATCGACCATCCATCACTTTCCTTCACGAGCTACATCAATCATGTCATCCTTCTCTTCATCAGAAAGTGATCTTCTAGTCCACATATGGTTTTTCTTTATACAACTACCTCCTCCAAGTCATGTTTACTTTAGGATCTTCCATCCAACCACGAGTGCTAGTTGTAGGTGACATCTACAACCCTCTTTTCGGTAGCCTTGTATCAACTCATCCAGATGTTGTTCAAAAATAAAAAATGAACATCAAATCAAAATTACCTTTTGTGGTGGATTTTCATCATGACATCTTGCTTGCTTGCAACATCAACATCCTGCATAAGTACATCTCCAAGACCTCATATGTCAAGGGTCTCCTTTCTTTACAAAGCTTATCATGGTCTTCTTCTCCATGAGGATGTTATGATCAATTCTTCTAGTCATTAGATGTTGACTTCCCTTTTTTTACGTGACCATAGTTGCATCTTTCACGATCTCTTCTTTCTTTCTTCACATATTGTTCTTCAAGAACTTTCATCCATAGTTCCTTTATCTTTGTTAACCACCTCATATTTCATATGAGGACATATTATGTTGATTTTATCTTGTCAAGATGTGAACCATGCCTTCATGCATTTTTTAAAGGAAGAGATCCTTGATCATGCTCACAAGGTGGAGCATTTACCCATGTTGTCAGCAACTATATGATGACATGACTTTAATCTATCAAATATGTACATGTCTTTTCTCCTTTTGGTCATCTAGACTTCCTTTGACAACTTCCTTTCTTGGATTGAGAATACTTCAATCATCTTGACCAGCTGCACTTGCTTGTCAACATACCATAATTCTTCTAAACAATGGATCCCACACAAGGTGGGATCATCAACGAGATGCTTCTTCAAAGTAGAGATGAACCTTCTAATGAAGATTCCAACGAAGGATCTAGATTATCCTCATTTGGCAGAAGCTTCTTTCTCATGATGATGTTGTATGATGAATTCCTTCATTCCAGATGACTTTCTTTCATATGTACTATATATGCTTTCAACGAGGTTACCAAGAGCTACTTCCTTTATATGATTGCTATATCCATGTAGACTTTTACTTCAACTATTTTTTGAAGCTTTTCTAATGGTGTCATGAGCTCTTGCTTCCACAGTATGCATCTAACATAATGCCATCTACTATGATGCATCTTGTCATACCTACAATGCTTCTTGCCATGATAGCTAGTATTTACAAAAACTAAAAAGAGTTTAGTGGAGTAGATTATCTCAGTCATAGTAGAGATCTCTTACTTCCTCCTTCTTTGATTTCTTCTTTTCAAGTTCTTCCACTTCTTCGGTGATATGGGCTTCTTCCCTTCCTCTTTTGTTGTCGTCCTTCTCGAATTTAGGATAACTTTTATTGTAGTGACCATATTCATGACAACCGTAGCATTGGATCTTCGACATATCCTTCTTGTTTTTTTTTGGAGGACCAAATCTTCCAAGCTTTCCTTTCTTCCTAGCCATGGTAGCAAATGCTTGAACTTGCTCATTTGATCCTACATTGCTTTTTGCTTTTAACCTGGTTTCTTCAATCTTACACAATGACCAACGTTCATTGAATGGGGTAGCTTCATTCTTTCCGTAGATGCTTGATGTAAAGTTGCCCCATTCCTTTGGTAGTGCATTGAGCACTATGGTGGTCATTTTTTTATCGGACATTATTTCTCCCAACTCTTGTAGTTGGTCTCTTATTTCTGATATCCTCATAAAGTATGAGGCTATTCCATCTTCCTTTGAGATCTTCATTTTGTATAACTCCTTTCTCAAAGATATTACTTCTCCAACAATACTTACGAAGAACAATTCCACTAGCTTCTCATATATTTCTTTTGATGTCTCTAACTTTGCTACATATAGAATGAGGGGATCTTTGATGGATCCTACGAGAATCCTTTGAGCCCTTATTTCCCCTTTCACATACTTTATCTTGAGCTTCTTCCTTTGGAGGCTTAGTGATTGATCCCTTAACAAGTTCAACGACTTAATTTTCTATGAGGATCAAATCTATCCTCTTTTTCCATGCAAGAAAGTTTGATGATCCAACCAATTTGTTGCTTTCCTTGCAAAATGAAGTCATTTTGGTATCTAATTCAGTCATAAATATAAAGGTACTTACTTTTCAGGTGAAGATGTTTCTTGATGACAATATCTTCAACTTGATGCCTTCTTGATTTTGGTGATGATGTTGATAATAGAAGATGTCTTCCTTCAAAAGTGATCCTTCAAAGAGAGGGAGATCACCTTGATTCCTTTGATGATGTTGACAACACATGTTCTTGCTTCCCTTGGATGTAGAGACCCCAAGATGCTTCAATGAGCAGTCCTTCTTTGAGTGGAGGTAGGGTCCTGTAGATATTTTCTTTGTGATGATGATGTGAGCTTTTCAAGAATGCTTCAAGTGAATAATCCTTCTTTGGATGAGCTAGGGTTTTGAGGTCTTCTTTCTTTGATATGTGATGATCCTTTGAGATGAATGGTCCTTCTTGATGATTGATGCTCTTTATGATGCTCTTATGCCTCGACCATTGAGTGTCCTTTAAGATTCCTTTCCTTGCCTTGTCACCTTAGTTCTGATACCATGTTGAGAAATCAAGGGGCAATTAGATTAGGTGATTTCTCTTTTTTTGATAATTGCTAGTGATGTATTTTTACTTAACTTGATTAGCTTCTTCTTTCACTTGATTATTATTAGTATTCTCTTCAGCAAATAACTACCAAACCATAATGAACAATAAGACAAAGGACACGAGATATAGGTAATCGTCCTGGGCCAAAACCTCTCCAATTGAGAGGAAAACCTGCAAGAATTCTTCTCTTCTTATAGAATCTTGAATTTACAAATTCCAAGACCTATGACCTTGACCAAGACCCTCCAAGACCAAGTCAACCCCTCCTTCCTTGACGAAATTTCCTTCCAACAACTTTTGCAATTTCGTCCTCCCAACAAATTGTTTTGCAACTTCGACTTGCCCAACAATTCTTCTGTAACTTTGACTTGCCCAACAAATTCTTTTGGAACTTCGACTTGGCCAACAAATTCTTCTGGAACTTCGACATTCCCAGCAAATTCTTCTGGAACTTCGACATTCCCAGCAAATTCTTCTGGAACTTCGACCCAACAGTTTCTTCCCAGCAGTTCAACTTGCCCAACAACTTTATGGCACTTCGATTTTCCCAACAACTTTCTGGCACTTCAATTTTCCCAACAACTTTCCAACACTTCGATTTTCCCAACAACTTTCCAACACTTTGATTTGCCCATCAACTGTAGAAACCCTGGTACGAGAGAGAGAGAGAGGCCCAAAACTTTGATCTTGCTCTTCTTCTTCTTTTCCGTCCTTTTCCAGCTACTTTCTTGAGGAGATCGAACTTGCTTGAAAGTGTGTCCAAATAAAGTCGAGTTCCTTCTTATTTATAGGCCAACTTGATCTTTGCACCATAACGAGGTCTTGGAGGGTTTTTTGACTTTCTTTCGACTCAAATGATTTTTCTTTACAATATGTAACATGCCCAAAAGGGTCTTTCATACATGATAATGACTTAACTGACTTGTAGACTCAACGACAAGCCCTAGAAGCATTCAATGGGTGCTTGACGTAAAAATAAAATTCTCTTGAGCATGAAACCCATGCCTCAAGAATAACAATAATAAATTTATTTTTCTCTTTTCTTTAAATACATAAAATCATGATTACATATGTCATTATGAAGACCAAACCTAGTTACATATTCAACATGATGGTGACATAATTGTGTTTACCTTGGATGGAAACACTAGGGTCCTTCATCTTAAATACAAATAAATGTTTTTTAACAGTTTCCTATAAGATGTTGACATTCTAGGACATTACAATGAAGTCATGATCGATAATACCTTCATCTAAATACTTTGAAGATATCTTGAAGATGATGCTTCAAGAAAATCAAAAGTCAATATCAAGGATGCATAAAGAATTTGATGAAGTTATCTTAGATAAAAGCAATGAAATTTCTTGCTTAAAAATTCATGGTTAGAAATTACTTGCGCGAGTCAAGAAGTCCAAGTCTATGATGCAGGGATTGGAAAATAGAATAGAACAACTTATCCACATGGAAGCATCAAAGTCTTCAGGTAAAAATGTGTTACGAACATAAATTCGATAAAATAAAAATAAACATAAATAAATAATGAAATGAGGATTATGTTAAATAGTCATTAGTTAAGTGAAATGGCGTGTCTAAAAGACATGCCCAGTCACGAAAGGACACCTACGTAGGTATATATGCAGGGTCCTCATTGTAACATTCGTCATCACTGATATATTTTTATATATAATAAATTATTACTACAATACCTTTGTGTATTTTACGATATTAAGTCAACAAGCTATCAGTTATGTTGCTTCAGTGGTATTTCAACCATTGCGCACAATATAATCATGCGAGTCTTCGAACGTTGTTCGCCGCACAATATGCCATCACATTTACGTCCTGAATGCATTGAGTAGTGTAGTAAAATTCAAGAAGCATTTCAACAATTAGAAAAATCATGTGCAAAAGTGACAACATGTCTAAAGAAAAGTTATGCAGCGGAAGATGATAGCAATAGTGAAGAAACAAAACAAGGTGAAGCACGAGAAAAAGATTTTGAAGGAAGTTCACTTCATCTCTCCACCAAGGTCAAACAAGAATAACGACAACAATCACCCCATTAACATCATATCGAGCTCAAGCAAGAAGAAAGGCCAAAAAGGTAAGCGAATCTCATCCCTGAAAGCCAAAGATGCTGATGATCTCAAGGAAACCATACAACCAATCCCTATTACTACCAACCCCCACTTGACAGATATGTCTAAGCACGAAGGGGTTTTTAAGAAATTGGGTTCATGGGAATTTGCCAACTTAGACATTGATTCATACCTTAGGTTAGATGAATTAGCCAAGCTGGTAATGACATATGACCAAAGTGCTCATTGTAGTTTTGCTAAGGGCTTGAGATTAAGGTTCCCAGGCCTGATTTAGCTAGGCCCTGATAATACCTTACGAAAAGGAGAAAAACTCCTTAGAAGTACCAGACTCCAAGGTCACTCCTGAATACCCAATTGAGAATTGTAGTGATGAGGTTGTTAGGTGTGTTCTGTTTTTTTATATCTAGCAGGGTTTGTCCTGTGATGACCCATGTTTGACCACAGAGGAAATGGTGGGTCTTGTGGAGTCTGCTTTGAAAGATGAGGCGAATATTGATTGGCCTACTCTGATTTGGTCTCGGGCCAAAAAAGAGATCTTGCAGGGAAAAGCCTCGGAAAAGTTCCATTATGCCTCCCATTTTCAGTAGTTGATTAAGTTCTAGGGGCCAAAGCTATTTGACATTGAGTTGGTGGGGTTGGGTTGTGAAGAGGAAGATTTTGCTGTGAAGACAAAATATGTTCGTAACAAAATGTCCAAGTTGAGGGGAAGGGAACAAACTACAGATCCCATTAATCTTACGATTTAGAAAGATGCCAATTCAATTGAAGTAAAAACATATTTAGATATTGTAGTACTAATGATAGAAATTATGAGTGTACCTACTAATAAAAGATCAACAATTAATGATGCAACATCAGTGCATATAGAAAATAAAACTACATAAGCAAAGCAATGAATCAATGAATACTACTAAGACACCTTATCGACATCATAATCACAAGTGTAGGTACATTAAGCAGTTAGGGTATCAACATCAATTTGTGTTAGAGAATCAAGTAGGGCAGCAATTAAAACAATTCTCCTATCCTTAATAACTGCTTGTGAACTTATGTTAGCTTCTTCTTATTCTTTGTTAGATTCTTTTCATCAAACAAAAATCAAGATAATAAACCATGAAGATCATAAAAGACAATGGACACAAAATATATAGGCTCCAAGCCAGGGCAAAACCGCTCCAAAGGGGAAAGCCCAGAAATAATTTTTTCTCTTCTTATAGAATCAGATCAAATGAGAAATCCAAGATCCAAATGCCAAGACCAAGTCCACTCTCAAGCCCCAAGTCAGCTCTCCTTTCAAGCCTTTCCAACAAGTCAAAGTCTCCACAAGTCAACAATGGTCAAAGCCTTCCAAAACTGGTTAAACTTCAGATTTCAGTCCGTGCAAAAGACCTGCAATTTTCGGCCTTCCAGTGACTTTGAAATTTCGCACATGTGAGGTTATCTAGGGCAGATTCTCTCTATTTTGACTTCACTTTTCTTCTCCTCTTTCCTTCGACTTCTTCCTTGTCCTTTCACTGATTTTTCTCCTTTTCCAAGAGATTGAACTTTCTTGATGTGTGTGCCAAATGAGGTCGAGCTGCTCTTATATATATGCATTTACGGAGGTTGTATTACCCCAAACAGGGCCAACTTGGTCTTGTAGGGACAAAACTGACATTTTGAATCAAAATAAAATTTTCTTTACTCTCTATTTTCAAAGTCCAAAAGGGACTTGACTTCAAGACTTATGACAAATACTCTTTTGACTTCACAAACCCTAGAAGCATGAATAACATGCTTAACGTAGAAGACAAATCAATTTTGAGCATGAAACCCATGCTTAAAATAATAATTCATTTTCTTCTTTTTAGAAAAATATACAATGTCATAAGTACAAAGGTAATTATGAAGACCAGATCTAGTTACATTCTCCAACAATCTGAAGGAAGACAATTAACATATCTTCAGAAAAACACTAATACTAATATTATCAAGTTTCATGATAACAATTCATCTTGGAAAGCCTATAAGCGCAACAGTCCACGGAGGATCGAATTGGGATGTTAGAGCATTTTTAAGTTTGACAATTTTGTTCAGCACTAGGATCATATTGTCTTGTATCATCGAAAGAGGATAAACTTAAAAAATTGGGAAAGCTGGGAAGACATTACAAAACAAAGGAAAATATATGAAGCCTTTTCATCAATATGCTTTGAGGACAAAACATTTTCAAGGGGAAAACAATGTTATGATCATAAGAATGTATAAAATAAATATAAATATAAATAATAATAATTGATCATTAAAAAGAACATGTCTCAAAGGACATGATTGTTTATGAAAGGGCATCACACCTAGGTATATATATGGGGCAAAACAAACTCATCAAACAAATTGTTGAATTGTTTTGCAAAAATGTTTATTGAATTACATAGCTTTCTGAAGATAATTGACAATGATAGGGATGCCAATTTTAAAAGTAAAATTTGGAACGACTTTTGCAAACAAATTGGGACCTCTCTTACCATGAGTTCAACTGGCCACCCCCAAATAGATGGTCAAACAAAATCTGTCAATAAACATTTGGAATCCTACCTTCATTATTGCATAATCGTTAAGTAAAATAAGTGATTCTACTGGTTGCACCTTGTTGAATGGTGTGTTAACTATGCATCATTGCATACCACACATTGGCTAAAATCTTGCCCTTTCAAGCTCTATATGGTTATAAACCTCCTAAGTGGAAGGAGTTGCATAAGTGAAACCAAAGTCATAGTAGTAAAGGATTGTTCTGGTGAAAATCAAAAGGTTATCCAGATACTCAAGGAAATCTTAAAAGTTGCAAGGAATAGTATGAAGCAACAAGTAGATGAACATATTTCAACCATACAAACAATTATCTCTTGGCAACAAAGTAAAAACAACCTAGCTCTCAAATTTCATGGGCCATATCAGACAAATAGGAAGATCATTCAAGTAGCACATGGATAGGACTTATTAGATAAAAGTCATATCCATAATGTTTTTCATGTGGCATGTCTCAATAAAATGTTGGGAAAACATCAAGCAACACAATCAATGCTTTCTATGCTGGATGATGAAAGAAGAGTCATTCTAGAGCTAGAAGCTATTGCTAACACCGAGGAGAAGAGATTACATTCTAGAGTGAAGAGGGAGTATCCCATTAAATAGAAACATGTTCTAGAGGAGAACTCATCTTAGGGAGTATCCCATTAAATGAAAACATGTTCTAGAGGAGAACTCATCTTGAGAGGTAATGAAGTTTAGTTGGAAACATCTGTCATTACCTTTGTTTTAAGGACAAATTGTTTTTTTGGATGGGAAAGCAATGTTATATACATAAAGTCTAAGCTATTTAATAATAAACAAATAAATAAAGAAACATATAAATACAATAAAGGATATTGAAACAAATATTATATTAGTCAATATGTTAATTAAGAGACATGAATTTTAATGAAGAGACGCTTGCTATTGTATATTTATACATTCATTGAGCGAATTATGTGAGATAGATAGATAGTTCCAATATATAGGCAGTTAGATAGATTTAATGTATTTTAGTACCTAGCAACTAGGATATATTAATTAGTATAGCATGGTTAATCAATACATTAGTAGACACATTTCCCCAGGTTCATGGTTAATCAATATATTAATAGACACATTTCCCTAGGGTCACAACTATTCATTTTGGTCCATCCATTCAATGTTATATACAAAGTTATATTGTTTAGTTGTAATCCTCACTGTCAATTGATAATAGCATATATATATATATAATATTTTAGTAACTAGGATATATTAATTATTATGGCTTGGTTAATCAATATATTACTAGGTGCATTTCCCTAGGGTCACAACTATTCGTCTTGGTCCATCCATTCAATGTTAAATGCAAACTTATATTGTTGCAATCATCACTTTCATGTCAATTGATAATAGATGCACGCGCACACGCACAGTGACACATATAGCCACTTTCATGTCAATTGATAATAGCATATATATATATATATATATATCATTTTAGTAACTAGGTTATATTAATCAATATACTAGTAGGCAGATTTCCATAGGGTCACAGCTATTCATCTTGCTCCATGCATTCAATCTTATATACAAAGTATATTGTTCAGTTGTAATCATCACTTTCTTATAATGAAATGATCGTTTCTTGTGAGTATCACCAAGTACATCACAAAGGTGTTCTATGGATGTCCTGTTCAAATTAAATGTAGGGCTCCATTTTGAAGATGAGAGTGTTGGGTGCTGAGGTTTGTGAGGTTACACCTTTTTGGTGTGTTCTGCCATTCAATTATTTTGATAGTCTAAGCTGGTTTGATGGAAATGAACAGGTTGGAGCAATAGACATAGCTTTACTCATATCAATGATATTCCCTTGGTTGTGCTGTTATATGAGTTTAATTTTGTTCCAACTTCTAGTAACTATTTTTTAATTGGATGTTTTTGTCCATTTGCAAATAGGCTTCGTTGCACAGCCTTGTAAAGTGAAGCAGTTGCTGTTGTTTTAGTAGTTTATGATAAGGTAATTAAGGGAGTTTGTTTCTTGCAGTGTGGATAAAGCATTTCCAGTTATAACTTTCTACTTTGAAGGGTCACTTAGCATGAAAGTCTACCCTCATGACTATCTTCTATTATCTGTAAGTTTGAACCTTTGATCCTGTTCCCTCACTTAAGGAAGAGAGAGAGAGATCTTGGTCTATCATTTATCTTCAGCTTTTTTTCATTCAAACTCAAGTATGGGTTAATCACAATTTTGGATGCGTTTCAGTTCATTTTTGCAGTTGAATTATAGGTTTTGGTGTATATGTATGTGTGTGTTTATATAAAGGAATGTTTTCGTTTTTTATCTATATTAACATATTTACTTTGATTTCATTAATACCCCTAATATACAGAACTTGGAAGCTGTTCAGTTTGCTGGTACACTCTGCTGCAACATGGTTAATAAAATAATTTCAATGAAAGCTAGTAGATAGCCAATAGTAAAACATATAGAATTATGACAGAGCCTTTAATTCATTGAACCATGAAGTAAATGCAATAAAATCTTTTATGAATTTTTGCATAGTTTAAAATTCTATATCTCAAATTTCAGGTAGTCCTATTGAATTTCTTGCTTTTTCCACATCATGAGTTGAAGTCATATGACACTGAATATACAGCAAACAACTAAACTCTGTAACTGTATGCAATCTTTATCACCTTTTAGTTTTATTGCATTGAAATTCTGGCATTTATCATGAAACTAGAAGTGATATATATATATATATATATAGTTAGTTAGTTAGTTAGTTCGTTTGTATGAACTGTTTCAATGTTCGTTTGTAGCAGTTAACTCTGTATAATGCTGAAGTCCTCGCATATATAAGCCAGCTTTCTCACACAGTTGTGCAATACGGGGACGGTCATAGTGACTTTAGCTCGTGGTGTGGTAGGGCGCCTGCTTCAGAAGCTGAATTGATCGAACCCAAAGAGCTGAAGCCACCACAAAATACAGGGCAGATTCCAGAGTCTGTCAGGTTAAGGTTGCTTGCTTGCAGTCCTAGTAGTCCCTCAGACAAATTCCACTACATAACTAATGAAGCATTAATTTGTTGATATATTTCTAAAAATGGAGACTGAAAAATATTGTTAGCCTAAGTATGATAGCCTAAGTCACCGGATTCGTCCTAAACCCCCTGCGAATCCCGAATCCGGCGAATTCGACATGATTTGGTCCGGATTCGTGTCCAAATCACAGGACACGTTGTGTCCGAGGGCGTGTCGCGATTTTCAGGGCCGTGTCCGGTTTCCAGGACTCGCTAAGCTCAGTGCGGGAAAGAAAAGGGCGTGTTTGCTCATTAATATTTTCATTTGGCAAGTGATTTGTGCTGTTGCATCAAGGAGTAGAGCATTTTGGCAGCTTCATGATCAAGTCTAGGCCCTAGTATTGATATGCTATTCATGGTAATGTTAAATTCTTAAAGTAAAAGTGACATTCTCCTTAATCTTCATTTTCATCCTTTTACTTAAATTTTTAACATTACCATGAAATGACTCAGGATGTTTGGGAGTGGTTCCGGCCTCATTGGATTTCATATGGAGAAAGTAGAATTTTAGATTTCATTCAAAATCCAGTAGACTTATCA
>APFE030463459.1:7614-19892 GCA_000404065.3 Pinus taeda | reverse complement strand
AATTCAACCTCTTTGAGGGGGCAACCTCCTTTACATTACATAAATGAACAATTCTTGGATGATACAAATGAAAAGACGTCCTTTCTATATATAGGAGTCTAAGGGGTCATAACATAATCAGAGCCGACATAACAATAATAATGTAAGGGCACAATAATAACAATAGTGGGCTTCTATGGGGCACAATAGTAACAATATGGGCACTACATGGGTACATCAATATAATAAGTGGTTTTTACTAATAACAATAAGGGGTTACACTAGTAGTATATGGGCCTAACAGTCATAGTTGTGTTATAGTATGAATTCGAAGATCCTTTCAACAAGGACCACACATCAATAGTCAAGGGTAAGCCTGCTACAACAAGGTATGTATAATTAGTGTTTGTATTTGAATTTTGAATATCATCTTTGACATATGTTTTTGTAGTACAATGTAAGTATATTGTTTTGTATTTTTTTGGGTCTTGCTTGTGAATGCGGGTGCAGGAAGGAGGACACTTTAGAACAACTCGGACACATACTAGAATGACGTGTAGTGGAAAAATACCATTACATGAAGCAAGCACAACAATACCTAAACAACTGCAAGTGATCTAAGAAGTAGTATCAAGTCAAGTGTCAGGTCTTGTCAAAAGTCAGTGCTGTAAAAGATCACCATTGTAAATTTGTAAAAGAATCATCATTGAAAGAGTCATTATTATAAAAGATTCAATTTTCCTAGAGTTTAAGAGGCACTGTTGGGAGGTATAAGAGTCATTGTTGGGATGATATCATGGTTGGGTTGCAGGTCATAATATGATTGGCGTCCAGTCAAGTACAATAAAATCATTGTAAATCATATTGTATCATGGATCATTGTCCCTGGTATGAAAGTCCACACTCTTGTCTCATTTACGGTCAATATAGGGTGGGAGGGAGGTGCAAGGTTGGTGCATGAATTCGCCTACAGGTTGGAGCCCGTGAACACTTCAGGGTGGTAGGTCGGTCTAGGATGTTGGGGCATCCATTCAGTTGACTACTGAAGAAACCATGGCATTGGGGTGTCCTTCTAGTGGGACTTGAAGAAGAATTCTTTTCTAGAATTCTAGGAAGTTGTAACTTTCATTTCAATTGGGGTTGTAGATTAAAGAATTTATTAGAAAAGCGTTCAGTGGTTTTTGACCCGGAGGGGGTTTTCCACCTAAAATTATTGTTCCTACTGTGTTATATTGTTTACTATTTTTACTGGATAAACATTAATAATAATTGAAGATTAAATAGTTCTCTGAAAGATTAAAAAAGTGCTAATTACTAAGAAATACTGATTCATTCCCCCCTCAGTATTTCCAACAATTGGTATCAGAGCTTGGTTCCTTTAATAAGACTCTAAAAACTAGAAGGAGATAATGGAGTATAATAAGAATAAAGTTCCTTAATTCAATGTAGATAACTATGCACTTTGGAGTGGAAGAATGTAGGTTCATTTGTTGGCGCAAGGATACGAAGTATGGGCAATTGTTGACAAAGGATTCACACCGACCCAGGATGAACAAGGTAAGAAAAATATGGTATATGATGCAAAGGCTAAAGATCTTATTATCAATTGACAATGGGCATATCAAATCTTTTTATCTTAAGGTATTGAGTTGCAAAACTGCTAAAGAGGTATGGGGCAAGCTTGAAAATATATATGCAGGTGACTCAAAGGTGAAAGAAGCAAAGCTTCAAATTTTTAGGGAAAAATTTGAGCAACTCAAAATGAGGGAATATGAAGATATTGCTACATACTTTTAGTGTGTTGATGAAACAACAAATACATCGAAAGGTTGGGGAGAACTTGTTGAAATGAAAATTGTTGTCCGAAAGATCCTCAGAACCTTTCCAACAAGATTTAACGCTAAGGTACCTATCTTGGAAGATAGATCGAATCTAACCAATCTCAGGATAGATGAATTGCATGTAACTATTACGGAATATGAAATGAGGATTGAAGAAGAGGATGACACATATCACTTAGAAACAACATTTTCTGCATCCAAGAAGAATAGTAAGGATAAGCAGACTCTGAAAGAAAAAACTTGCAATTGTAAGGATGAGGAAAAGGAAGAAGATGAAGAATAATTATTAGATAAGGTGTTTTCCTATTTCACACAGAAAATGAAAACATCTACGAGAAAATTCAAAGGTAAACTTCCATTAATATGTTTTGATTGTGGTGAGGTTGGGAATTTTGCAGCCAGATGTCCTTACAAAAATGAGGTTGTTACGAAAGGAAAGAAAAGTCCTAGGAAGTTCAACAAGCAAGGCAAGAAGAAATGGTTTAAGAAAAGTTTCTTCTCCAAAGAAGATAGCTCCTCATCCGAAGAAGACAATGATAATGAAGAAGGATTCAATGGAAGAGTATTTTTTATGGCCAAGCACAATAAGAAAGAGGAACCTGACGAAGAAGGAGATGAAGAAGAAGAAATGGCTGAGGTTGAATTTCAAACGAAGTGATCAGGGCTATCAAAGAGCTCAAGGAGGAGAAGAAGCATTGCAACACTCTTGAAGACGAATTAAAGACAGAAAGGGAACAAGTCCTAAATCTTAAGATCAAAGTTGAAGAATACAAACGAATTGAAGAATTCCTCAGGATAGAATTAAAGGAAAGCAACAAGGAAAGAGAAGCATTGGAAGTTGAAATTGTTTCTTTATGAAAGGAAGTAAAAAATGGAAAAAATATTCAAAACTACACCAACAAATCAAATAATTTGGACGAAATCATCAGAAACCAGTGATCATGTAGCGACAACACTGGTCTTGGTTACAAAGAAAAAATAGAAAAGGAGTCAAGTCCTTCTATGATAACTAAAGATGATGGATATTCAAAATCTACCAAGAAGTTAGATCTCCTAGCTAGATCGAGAGATCAAGACTCACGGGAAGAACCTTGGAAGACAATTCCTCGAAGAAGATTTACTCCCAAGTATCAACCTATATTTTATGGCAATTGTTATTCATGTGGAAGGTTTGGACATAGAGATGCAGAATGTTGCATGTATGTTTGGAATGAATATAATTCCAGGAGATATCTCAAAAATGGATACTCTAGAACTCAACAGAATATCAACAAATTTGATCATTTTAGAGATGAGTCGAATGTTACAAATGTAGCAATTTTGGACACTTGGCCAAATATTGTAGACTTGGAAGTTCTTCAATGAATTCTTGCAAAATCAGAATGAACAAGTATGGGAAAGGAAGAAAGAAAAGTGTGCTCTCGCTCTCAAGGCTTAAAGAAACATAAATGTATGGTATGTTGACAGTGGTTTCTCAATGCATATGACTGGAGATAGAAATAAGTTCATATCCTTGAAAGAAAAGAAGGATGGAACAATTTCTTTTGGAAATGACGAGTCTTCAAACGTCATGGGAGAAGGTACGGTCACTCTTGGAAGCAAGGAAGCATTAGCAAAGGATGTGTTGCTGGTTGAAAATATGAATCACAATCTGCTCAGTGTAGGATAGATGTGTGATCAAGGACACACGATGTTATTCAACTTGAAGAAATATGAAATCAAGAAAGACAAGTTTGGTAAAACTGTGGCTACAACAAGCAGAGCTCCAAACGACATATATATTTTGGATGAGACACCCAAAGGGTGTTTCTTGGCAAAAGAAGATGAGAGCTGGTTATGGAACAAATGAATGGGACATATAAATTTCGACAATTTGGTCAAGATCAGCAAAAAGGAAGCAGTTAGAGACATGTCGAAAATCTCAAAACCTAGCAATACGATATGTGAACCTTATCAGCGTGGCAAAGAGACAAAAGTCAAGTTCAAGACAAAGGAACATTTTGCGCGACGTCCATTGGAATTAATACATACTGATCGATGTGGTCCTATGAGAACAAAATATTTAGATGGTGAATTATACGTTATGTTATTGATAGATGATTACACCAGAATGATATTCATTAGTTTCCTGAAGAAAAAGTCTGAGGCATTCAAATGTTTCATAATCTATAAGGAATTGGTCGAAAATGAAACGGATTTGAAGATCAAATGTCTAAGATCATATAATGGTGGATAATTCACGTCCAAAGCATTTCAAAAATATGTGACGAACATGGAATAAAAAGGCAATTCTCAATAGCCAGAACACCACAACATAATGGAGTAGCTGAAAGAAAAAACAGAACCTTACAGGAAATGGATAGAACCATGTTAAAAGACTCAAACTTAGATGATAAATTATGGGTTCAAGCAATTGATACTTCCATATTCATTATAAATAGAGGCTTGCTCAGGAACAATTGTAACATGACTCCATACGAACTATGGAAAGGAATACCAACTAACATCAAATACTTCAAAATATTTGGAAGTAAATGCTACATCAAAAGAGAAGACCAAAAATTGGATGAGTTCGCCCATGTTGACAAAGGTATTTTCTTTGGTTATTTGTACAAAATAAAGGCTTATAGATGCTACAATCTAAGGCAAAAACAAATAGTTGAAAGTATAAATTTACTTTTGATGAAGACTATGTTCTAAAGGATAACAATGAGATCATCTCTTCAAGAAAATTTGAGGGGCTTGAGGTAGAATCTGTGAAGGATGAAGAAGAAGCTCCAGAACAAGACCAATCAAATAAGGAAACACCAGTCAACTAAGAAGAAATAAGAAATGACCAATAGGATGAACAAGAAGTTTCTCCAAAAGGTTCAAAAGAATGGTATCAAAAGAATCATCCATCAAATCAGATCATTAGAGACATAAATGAAGGAATTGGAACTAGAAGAAGTCGACAGGTTCGTTCATCACAACAAGCCCATATTTCCCTTTTAGCGACTTTTGAGCCTAGCAATTTTGAGAAAACAAGTCAAAATGAAAACTAGATAGCAGCTATGAATGAAGAACTGGATCAAATTGGGAAGAAAGACACTTGGGAGTTGGTTCCATGACCAAAGGATAAAAATGTTGTTCGAACTAAATGGGTCTTCAGAAACAAATTGAATGAGGACAGACATGTTACCAGGAATAAAGCAAGATTAGTCTACAAAGGATATGCACAAGTTGAGGGAATCAATTTTGAAGAAATTTTTTCTCCCGTTGCCAGAGTGGAAGCTATTAGGATTTTATCGCTTATGCATGCTCGAGAAAAATCAATGGATGTTAAGTTAGCCTTTCTAAATAGTGAATTGGAAGAAGAAGTTTACATTGAACAACTCGAAGGTTTTCTGCTCACTAACAACGAAAACTACGTTTGCATATTAAATAAGGCACTATATGGTGTCAAGAAAGCTCCTAAGGCTTGGTATGATTGTCTTGATACATATCTACATCAACAAGGATTCAGTAAAGGAAGCGTTGACAACAATATCTATGTGAAAGTGAATCAAGATAACCTATCGATTATCGAGGTATATATGGATGATATAATCTTTGGAAGCAATGATGACAGATTAAGTAAAACTTTTACCACAAAAATGCAAAGTGAGTTTGAAATGTCTATGCTTGGCGAGCTGACATAATTTTTGGGGCTTTAGATTTCTTAGCATGATAAAGGAATATTCATATATCAAACCAAGTACATCAAGGAAATGCTCAAAAAATTCTAGATGGAAGATTGAAAGCTAGTCCTTGCCCCCATGATAATAGGTTACAAGTTAATCTTAGAAGATTCGTAAAAGGATGTGGACCAAAGGTTGTATATATCCATGACTGGTAGTATCCTATATGTGACAACCACCCGGCCTAATATGATGCAGATAGTTGGACAAGTAGCAAGATTCCAAGCAGCACCAAAAGAATCTCATATTATTGCCATCAAAAGAATTATTCGGTATCTTAAGGGCACAATGGAATATGGTCTATGGTATCCCAAAGGAAATTTTCTCGTTATCCAAGATTATATAGATGCAGATTAGGCAGGAAGTGTTGATGATCGTAAGAGTAACAATGGAGTAACATTCTATCTAGGTGTTTTTCTTGTTTCATGGTTAAGTAAAAAAGCAATATTCAATCTCATTATCCACAATAGAAGTAGAATATGTCGCAGCAACAACATGTTGTACTCAAGTTCTATGGATGAAGAAAACTTTGCAAGATATTCAGGTCAAGTTTGATGAGGCTATTCCCATCTTTTGTGATAACACCAGCACCATTAGTATCTCCAAGAATCCTGTGATGCATTCCAAAACAAAGCACATTCTGATTAAATATCATTTCGTTAGAGAGAAGGTCATTGAAAATAATATCAAGCTTGCATATGTTGGCACAAAGGAACAAATTTCTAACATTTTTACCAAACCATGACCTCGTGAAGCATTTGAGTATCTTCGCCAAAATCTTGGGATTCTCCCAAGTTTTCATTATACTCTTTCTCTTCTCTACTCAAGTAGAAAGGGGGAGTGGAGGTGTGTACAGGTCTGTAGGATGGCTATTTTTCAGGGGGAGTCACCCTTTGCAATTGATGACAAAGGGGGAGAGAAGGCAGTAGGAAGAGGTGTCATGATCATAGGGGGAGCACTTGTGTTGCCATCAATGCCAAAGGGGGAGATTGTTGATCAGTGGTTTTCATTAATGTCAACCTAAGCAGCACCAGGGGCTACCTTGATCTTGCATGGGAATTTGGATTGAAAACTCATCTTATTTTGAGTCAAGGATCTTCTAGATGGATTCTACTCATTGATATGTTTCCATTGATATATGGTACACTTCCTAGTTCTTCACAGTTTAAGAGTTATTTGCGTTTGAATTTGGAAACCCCATTAGTGGGCTAAAACCCAAGGGGTAGTGACATGAAACCTTATTCACCAATGATTGTCAATATATGACAGGGATCTCACCGTAATATCACCTCATATAAGTTGAATAACTTGAAAATCCAAAGACAATAAATAAACCATTGACTTAATACACTCATGTGTCACCTACAAAACACACCAAAGAGGGTTAGTGTACAAAATCCTTAGAGCTTAAACAAACAATTTATCAATAACTATTAAATTAAATTGATTTTATTAAAAAAATAGAAAATTAAAATGTGTCCTCTCCAACATTCGCTTAATGAAGCCATCTCCAAAACACTATAACACATTCTAAACACAGTCAACATGTAATTCCACTTGCTAAGGCTTAATGTAGATATATTTAATTATTTAATTTATATAATATATATATATATATAATATATATATATATATATAATAATATATATAATATATATATATAATATATATATATATATATATATATATTATATATATAGATATATTAACTCCAACGTAAAAATTAAAACATCAAGTTCATTTTTCCTCCAACGGTCATTATTGAAAGCCCCCTCTATTCATAGAGATTATTTATAAAAGGAAACTTTGAGATATCCTAATGCATGTAATGTAACGAATGATCTTGTGAAAAAGGGTCTCAAAATCTTCATCCAACCCATAGGTGGTCAACATAAAAAATTCAAAGGGTTAGGGATCAATTTTATTTGTGTTTGGTGATTCGTTGGGCAAGCACATGACTTTTCTTTTGCAGTGTATGACTAATATGGAAACGTGAGAAATTCTGGGATATGAAGCACTAGTAGCATAACTTCTGTGGCAGAGATAGGGTTTTATGAGGCAGTAAATTGTGGTTGCGTAAGGATTTTATCTTTGTGATGCTGGCTATGGCAGTGTTCCATTTTTGAGGCCCTCTAAGGTTTAGTGTGTGGCAGAATGTGGTTTGGTGTTGAAATGAGCCAGAAAAGGATGATCATCTAGGGCATAAAAATACATATGAAGACCTAGTTGTATCTGCATGCATTAAAACTTTTATTACAACTCAGAATTGACATGTTTTGAAATTCGTTGGAGGCGCGGATTAGGACTGACCACAGTTATCTAAGAAAAAATCAAAGCAAGTAAGACAATTCCTCTGTAGCAAGTTTTCTATGACAATGTTAAGCCCTCATTAAGGTCTCCTTGTAATCAGTTACAAGAGTATAATTGCAAAGGATATCCTGGTCAACATTGTCAAAGATCTTGCAACATCAAGGTAGTTTGGTTAGTTCACACGGTGTTGAAATCAGGTAGGCCATTAACCCATCTAAAGTAGCCCAAGCATCCTAAAATATATTATTGAATAATATTGAAGTATGTAAATATGTCAAGGTTTATAGAACTATGATTATTGAAGGTGTATGTACAGTCTACTAGGTTTATGTAAGGTTGTGTTTAGAGGGATAGTTTGTGTCACTTGTTAGGTCATACATGATAGGATTGTCATAGTTGTTTTATATTATGCATTCAAATATCCCTACAGAAAGGACCACACATCAAAAATCAAGGGTAAGCCTGCTACAACAAGGTATGTATAATTAGTGTTTGTATTTTAATTTTGAATATCATCTTTGACATATGTTTTTGCAAGACATCATAAGTATACTGTTTTGTATTTTTTGGGTCTTGCTTGGTAATGCAAGTGCAGGAAGGAAGAAACTTTAGAACAACTCGGACACATAATAGGAGGGTGTGCTATGCCAAAACACCATTACTTGAAGCAAGCACAACAATACCTCAATAGCTACAAGTGATCCGAGAAGCAATATCAAGTCAAGTGTCAGGTCTTGTCAAAAGTTAGTGCTGTAAAAGATCACCAATATAAATTTGTAAAAGAATCATCATTGAAAGAGTCATTATTGTTGAAGCTCATAATTACCTTGTCCTTGACATTTGTTCTCACCTTTTTCTCTCATTTTCTTATAAGATTACAACCCAATCAATGATAAATTCTAGGTTTTGTCTTAGAAGCATTAAAATGATCACCATATTATATTTTCATGTTCTTGCTATTTTAATAGATTTTTGCAAATTAGCTACAGAATGAATCCTATTTTTTAGATAATTGTGGATTCTGTAGCTACTCTCATGGTTTGGCAAGTTACAGGTGTCAAATGAAGAACTGGGCCACATGGGCATTTCTAGAATCATATCCACATGGATTCTATCCTATTCACTATGTCTAGATCGACAGAAAAGCATGCCTAAAGTCATGGTAAAATATGGAGTCAAATACATTATCCAGAAGTAGTAGGACTCTTGATTTTCTCTTTCATATCTCATCAAGAGTCTAACAGTTCTGTTGAAGAGTTAATTCGATGTAAGCCACCTGTAGTTGATCAGAAGTTAAACAGTGCTATTACAATTCGAATTAAGCCACTTGTAGCAAGTTTTTCTCATAAACAATCATGTTAGAGTTAATTCAAATTAGCCACCCGTAGCAAGTTTTTCTCTTAAAAAATTATGTTACTTTCCTATAAATATCGGTTGCATGAAACTGAGAAGTAGTTAGAAGCTAGAAGGAAATTACATGCTTTTTGTTGATACTTTGTATTTAGACTTCGTTTTGTTCATAATACAAACTTTGTTTTGTCAATGATGGTTTAAAATGCATCTTTAACTAGCTAGCGTTCCAACCACATTAGTTGCAGAGTTCCCCTACACCGAAGGAGGTTTTTCACTTGTTGTTTTCACATTAATTTCTATTACTCTATTTTCAACAAGTCTATTTTCTTTAATTTAGAATGATGTTTCATTTCAGTTTTTAACCAATAGTGAAAGGATAAAATCACAACTGTGTAGCCTTGTTCTTTTGATATATTTTATGGAAAAATGAATTTGTTTCAAAACTGAATGAAGATTGAAGTAATAAGAATACACAGTTTGTTAGTTTTCTTACTATTTTGTTATTCATTTTCTTAGAACAAAATTGTCAATTAACTGTGTTAATAGATGTTCTCAAAAACCATTTCAAAATGATGATGATCCTAACTTAAATGGTTAAATATCTAATTCATACAGTGATTGAATTTACTCAGTACATTGTTAATTTTACATGCTTTTACCTTTTCTTTTATGCTTTCAGGTCCTTAGTTGCATCACTTGACACCAAAAAATCATTTCAAGGAGATTGATTCCATCATATTCCAAAATTGAATGGTTGAATGCTTAAATGAATGCAATTATTGAGTTACCTTGTGCATCAATATCACTTATGGTTATAAGAATTAGATCCATGGATTAGGACTAATGATAATATAAGATAGATGCTCTGTTTTATTATTAGGTTATAACCAATCAACAGTTCTTGGTCCATTTTTAGGAGATTAGACTAACTTAGGAACCTTCCCTTTCCTATTCATTAGATCCATTTAAATCTCTCATTGTTATAGACATTTTTGGGCACTTCATCCCCAATCATAAATGTCAATAAACTGAGGGCTCCTAAGTCCCTAAAAGTGTTGCTTCACTGCCTAAAGGAACAAGGTCAACTGATTACATCATCTCCCAGAAGTTCTCCACTGAAAACTGTTCATAAATGGTCAAAACTAGACCATACTAAAATCTCAATGTAGAGGGTGCGATGCATATCACTTGCCCAATGTACAGGGTGCAATGCATACTGATTTGCTTCCCCTCTGACACTTGCCACTCCATTTTCGACCAGGGATGAGTAAGAGATCATCATTCTCCAAGTGGAAGCAGGAACTATCAGAGAGAAGACACTAATCAAGATCCCAAAAGATGACTCACCTCTTTGTAATCATCTAAATATGGATCCCTCATCACAGAGATCTAGAGGCTAGAATTTTGTATCTTATAGAGAAGTGTTGTTGGTATTCTGGTGTACATTCATAGTGTTGGGTGATATAACTTTGCTTGAGGTGAAGAAGGGCTTCTTAGCTGGAGGATGATGTTGGGTCAGAGCACATGGTTGTAATCTTCTTGCTACTTTTCATCTGAATAAAGCTATTCTTGTTTCCTTCCATATTCTTGTGTACTTGTTTATATATGCATGTATATGTTTAATGCACATCTGATCCTGCATTATTTATGAATTTAGATCCTTGTTTCTTGCATAGTAGTATGTTGTGGTGATTCCACAGGTCCTTTTGAAGCTGGGCAGACAAAGAAGAAGCAGCAAAAATCTATCAAGAAGGAGAGGAAATCGAGCGCAAGACTCAGGTTGGCCCTCTTGGTTCTCCTCTCATCTGTTTTCATAAAAGGAATCAATAGTAGACTTTGATTGTTTGTTTCTAAGATAACCACCCATCTTAGTGGGAATAGTATCATCGAGTGGACACTATTCCCGTATAACGAAATGGTGACTCCACTGGGGAGCGAATAGATTACTTGTTAGCTTATCTATCCTTGTTTCTTTTATAAACATACAGATTGAGCCTGAAGTCAAGCCAGCTAGCCTCCGAACTGCATTTTCCATACAAATGCAAAGTAGATCAATGCTGCTTCAGTCAATCTCCATGTTTTGTTTATGAATTAAACAATAGATCTGCAAGAAATCTAATTGCCCTAAGTGGTGGCTCTAGTAACCTCTTAGATCACTCCTGTGTTTTACATACACTGATCTTTACTTATTCAGCCTAAACACCTGAACTAGATTGCAAACTGTGAGTGAAATCTTGTTCAAAGTCTCGCACTACTACCAACGTACCCTACCTTCAAGGCAGCCTGTATGCATCCCACTTCCTGATTGCATTAGGTGCGTTGCATACTGAGTTCACTGTGTAACAGGTGCGATGGTCAGGGAGGATTAAATTTACCCTCTGACTACGGATTTTTCTCATTGTTTTCAGTCTTATTCAAGAGTTTTGTTGTCTGTAGTCAATGTACTTCTGTGAAAACCCCCTTCTCTTGCCTTATTCTTCCTCCTTAGTGCAAAGAACTATAAATGTTTTTATGTATTGTGCGTCGTTTTAGTTCTCTTTTGTAAAAGGTAGCATAGTCGAACTGTCGTCTCTAGATCTGAAAGTGTCGTAGTTGTCGTTTTCAGTTTTATAAAGCAATTCCATTGTCTTGGATAGTCGATTATACAGTTATTGTTGCATAGGATTTGAATTATTAGTTTTAAAGTGTCGAAAAGCAATTTCCATTTCAAAATCGCAAAGTGTCTCTCTTACTTTCACTTCGTTTTGCAAAAGAATTTTGTTGAGTACTGTCGCTTTAAAAGTAATTCAATTTTGCACACAGATTTTTTAACATCATTCACACATTAAGAGAGCTGAAAAAAAATACATGCATGTGCATTTGCATTTTAATTGCTTGGCTTGATTTAGGACTGTGCATTTAGCGTGTGCTCTATGCTCTGTGAAGAAAAGATTCTTGACTTTCTCCCCTTTAGTAGCTAGGATTTTCATTGCTGAAAGAAGATAAAACGTTTGTTTATCATCTTAGACTGCATTTTAGGAATTATATATACATCACGTGGTGAACCTGAAAGGCAAACTGTTAAGCAAGATCAACT
>APFE030463458.1:57943-82809 GCA_000404065.3 Pinus taeda | reverse complement strand
AATGATAAGAAAGATTTTTTACACAAAAAATGTGGCTTCTTTTCATGCTTAAACTTCATGGTTTGACCTAGTAGCTTGTCATGAAGTGAAGTAGGACTGGACACTTGAGCAGATCTCAAGGTCCTTGGGGGTGTTAGTTAAAGATGTTTGGGGGAAATTAGGGGAAATTAGACATGCTTCCAATGCTTGTCCTCCACTCTCTGCTTTTGCTGCCAATACCCTGAGTGGCATGAGTCTTTGCACTTAATAAGCCAATTGGTGATGGCCCTCCATTTCTGCAGCTTTGCACTACTTACCCATCCTAGTAATCCTAACATTTTTTCTTCATTTAAAGTGGGTGCACTTGAATTAGCAGACCCTGATTGTCCTCTTTTTCTTTTGGCTGCCCTCCTATCTAAAATTGTACCCTTATTTCTTCCAAGGACCCAGATTAAGCAGTTGGGCATCTTCATTTCTCTACCTAGCTAGTCATCTGCCAAGCTTGAGCTGTTTGGACAGGGAATATTCTCTATTCTGCAGCAAGCAATTTAAACATGGCATGGTCCAGTTTAGACTATGGGGCCATCCATCAAGTATGATTAGCAGCAGTATTTTCAGAGCATGATACTGCCCAAAAGATAGTAGTGGCATTTTGACTGGCCACTTTCCTGGTCGTTAGTTTGGGGTTCATTTTCACTTTTCTCTTGACCATTTGATTTTCTTTCCTTTTGATTATTCTTTTAAGGCATACCCTCTTTTCATTTTTTAATTTTCATAGCATGTACACAAAAGATGGAACCTTTGCAGCCTGCAATGATGAACATATTTATCCCTTCCACTGTCAATCATGAAAGATGAAACCTATTGGTATAGGAACCTAACAGGGGAAACCTCCTTTACATTACACAAATGAATAATTCTTTGATGATTCAAATGACAAAACCTCCTTTTGATGTATACGAGTCTAAGGGGTCACAATATAATCAGAGACGACATAACAATAATAATGTGAGGGCACAACAATAACAATAGTGGGCTTCTATGGGGCACAGTAATAACAACATGGGGACAACATGGGCACAACAATAAAAATAAGGGCTACAATGACAATAATAATGGGGGAATACACTAGTATTATAGGAACCTAGAATGCCCCTCTCATTCCAAAAAGTGTTGTCCTCACTGCTTGAGTAGTTTTGGATGCTTCTATATAAAATTCTCATCCTCCCATGTGGAATCTTCACTGGGCAAGTTCTTCAACTTGATGAGTTACTTTGAAATTGATTGATCTTGTAGCTATCAAGTTCTTGTTTCTGTGAGTGCTTCAAGTTCCAATATGATTTATCCTTCCTCACAAAGTTCTAGCAATATTGTTTGAACTAGGAGCTCGTCACCTATAACCCTCTTTAAGCATGAAACATGGAAAACTAGGTGCACTTGGGAAGATGTAGGAAGCTCCAATTTGTATGCCATAGTACCAATATTTTGCAACACCTTGTATGGAGCATAATATTTTGGTGATAGTTTATTATCCTTCTTTGCTTGCTTGAGGGACATTTTCTTGTATCATTGTAGTCTTAGAAATACATAGTCACCTACATCAAAACGTATTTCTCTACAATGTTGATATTCTTGTTGTTTCATTATATTCTATGCCAAAGTGAGCTTATCCTTTAAGAGTTGAAGAAATTGTTGTTGATGCTCAATGTGATCTTCCTCTTCTTGGACGTTTGAATTTTCTCTTAAAGATGATATGATGGATGGAGGATGATATACATAAAGTGCCGTAAATAGGGTCATTTTTCCTGCAGTATGGAAGGAAGTGTTATACCACCATTCAGCCAAAGGAAACCACTTGAGGGATGGTGTCTATTTATTAGATACAAAGCAACGAAGATATCCTTCCAAAAATTTGTCCACTATCTCAATTTTCCCATCAGATTGAGGATGATAAGATGAGCTATGAGCTAATTGAGTACCCAGACTAGAAAATTACTTTGTCCAAAAATTTCCAATGAAAATGGGATTTCTGTCACTTACAATAATCTTTGGGTTTCCATGTAGCATTTGCATTGTTTCCATAAATGCAGTAGCAATGGTACCGGCTTTAAATGGATGAGATAATGCACAAAAGTGTTCATACTTGGTAAGTGTATCAACTACCACCATGATGACACTCTTTCCTATGAAGTTGGGTAAACTTGTGATAAAATACATTGAAACCTCTTCCCAATGTTGACTTGGAATGCATAAAGGTTGTAACATACCTAGGGTCTTAATGGTCTAAACTTTATTTTGTTGGAAAACCAAACATTTCGCCACAAATTTTTGAATATCATATTTAAGGCCAACCCAAAAAAATCCTTCTTAACCTTGTGGTATGTTTTTAAAAGTCATGAGTGCCCTCCTAATAGACAGGTGTGCAATTCCAGAAGAATCTTTTGTTTGAGTTGGAAATTCTTACATAGATATAAGTGATCTTTGTACCACAACGAATCATTTTTCGAGCTAAATGTGCCAAATGTATTGGGATCTTGCTGCAACTTTTGAATGAGTTCCCACACTTATTCATCATTATTCCATTCACCCCTTACTTCATTTATCCAATCTAGTTGGATAATATAAATGGAACAAAGCAATGCTTCCACATCCTCATCCTTTCTTGAGAGTGCATCTACAACAACATTTTTCTTCCCTTTCTTGTAGATGATTTCAAAGTCATAACTCAACAACTTTGTGACCCATTTTTTCTCCTCTTCTGAAGATAATATTTGTTCTAAAAAGTATTTAAGACTATCATGGTCTATTTTTACCTTGAAGTGTCTTCCCATTAGGTAAGGTCGCCATTTCTTAAGTGCATGTAGCATTGCCAATATTTCCTTCTCATAATAGCTTTGTGTAAATACTTTCCTTTTATTGCATGAATTTCAAAGGAAATGGGTCTTACTTCTTGCATTAAAGCAACACCAATTCCATTTTTCAAGGCATCACATTCCACAATAAAGGTCTTTGTGAAGTCTAGCATAGCTAATACTGGTGCTTGGCATATTTCCTCTTTAAGATGTTCAAAGGCATTCATTGATTCTGAAGTCCAAGAAAATGCATATTTCTTTAGTAATGTTGTTAAAGGCACTTTTATTCTCCCATAATCCTTAACAAACTTGTGATAATACCCTTTCAACCTGAGCAATCTGATTAGTGCCAGTATTGCAGCAAGGATGCTATAACTGCTGGGCTACCAGCTTTACTTATCAACCCGGGGTTCATACAAACGTGGAGGTGAAAAAACTATATGCACAAGTAGAAGTGAAGGTCTTGTCTATTGTCACTTGTTCATCTAGCTAGAGACCCCAGGGGTTCCAAGGAAGACTTCTATAGAGTCAAAAGAAGCTTGATTCTTTGATGGAAGAAGAGCAAACCTATTCTAAGAGAGCTTACTCTACTGCAGTAATGAAGAAAACAACATGTAATGCTAAATCACACCATATCCTAATTAACCAGTTAAACAACTAAATTAAGCAGAATTTCTAAATAAACACTAACCTAATGCTGCTATCTAAGTTATAGAAGTAATGAGCATCAAAACAAACTAATGTGTAAGCAAGGAGACTAAACTAGGTCTATTTTCGCATTTTTGGTGTTTTGGTAAAATCAAGCATGCAAGGAGTCAAGCGGGAGAGCAAGCGAAGATCAAAATCAGTGAAAGGAGGATGTAACGAAGTAGTAGTGCATGGGAACCATTGGATTGATCAACGAATAGTAAAAATGGAAGATGAGTGGTGGAGATCTTATCATAGGAGATTACATGAATAGATGGACAAACATGGCTAACGAAAGATGAATGGTGGGGATCTTATCATGAGAGGTTAAGTAAATAGACACGCGAACAGGACTAACGGGAGATGAATGGTAGATATCTTATCGTGGGAGGCTAAGTCAAGAGATGGATGAACAGGACTAACGGGAGATGAATCGCAGAGATCTTATTGCAGGAAGTTATGTCAAGAGATGGACAAACAGGACTAATCAGAAGATGAGTAGTAGAGATCTTATTGTGGAGATGAAATGAATAGATGGATGGATCACATCAAGTCACGTGAAAATAGAAGGGTAAAAAACATGCGAAATGATGGAGCAGGTTTCCATAGGTGGTAAGCAGTTTCTTGCACACCCTCAAAGCTATAAGCGGAATTCTAGAATTTTACATGATTAGTCTAACTGGGTGACACATAGCATGATAAAACCACTTTTCGCATGTGCTCTTGGGTGGATATCGGTCATGCAAGAATCCATGTGAGATTGCGTGATAGCCATTGGATAAGGCTAGACAGATCAATGGTGGATATTTAGAGCACATAAATTATTGAGATGACATGATAACAATTGGAACAAGCTATACAGATTGATGGTGGAGATTTGGAGTGTATAAAGTATTGATACGACACGATAGTTGTTGGATCAAGCTAGATAGATCGATGATGGAGATTTGAAGCACATAAAGTCAAACATTGAAATGAATACAAATGATCCAGGAGGATTCCGTTGATTCATTGCACAGGTGTTGAAGTGTCGTCAACAGTACTCAGTGTCATCATCAATTCAGTTCAGCTTCGATAATGTTCATTATGGATCAGGTTGTACAGGTAATGTTATGGTTTCATGGCATTCAGTTGAGATGGCTTAGCACCTGGTTGTCGACATGAGTTCATAGACAGTTCCACCAGGATTGGTCGACGACATGTTTCGTGTCGTTGCCTCGTAGGATTTGCGTGTCGACAAAGGGATGTCGTCGCAAAGGCAGCTGATGTCAACGATATGGATATGGTTTATGTCACATTGTGACAAAAGTGTGGTAAAAGCGTGTTTTTACACCTAATGTAAAACCTAAATCCTAGTCTACATTTAAGCACTTAATCAAAATACTAATCCTAAATCTAGTCCTAAATCTATGCATCATGCATTGATAACCAAATAAAAACCATGACTTAAATACCTAAGACCTAGTTCTAAGTCCAAACCATCACATTGTTAACACAATACCTAAGTGTTAAAACCTAATTCCTAAGCCTAAAACCCTAACCTATTAGCTCTTGCCCTATGTAATTACATACAAAAAAACATTATAATATAATACACAGTCAGCCCTAACCACAGAGGAAAACCGCATTGGAGAAGGCCAACATGTGAACATGTATTGTAAACCATTAGAGGTATGTGCTAATAGTTTTGGAGTTAACCGGCAGTTCATAGACCGCAACGAAACTTTCAACATGTGAACAGGTAGAGGTTGTATGGCTAAATGTCAAAGTCTTAGCCATCACTGCATCAGAAACCATTACCATGTGAATGCACTGTGTAAAGCCGCTAGGGTTAGTAGATAACTGTAGCGTTGACCGTAGGAGAAACCGTTGGGCAGTTAACAAATGTGAGCACCGGCTATCGAAATCGCCGACCGTAACTGTCGGGATAGATGCCAGATGGCAGACCACAGTTAGACCGCCCCATTCACATGCGGGCGGTCAACCTCCTCCACCCAGTTACCTGACCATCAACGGTTATGTGCCTATCATATGGTATTTTTTGGTTTTTCCAATGCAGTTTGTTAATACAACTAATTCAACCACCATGTAACTAGCTAGGTATCCTCTTGCAACTAAACTGAGCCCAAACCTAACCAGATTGAAACCAAATTCACCCTATATTCAGCAAAGGAGGTTTTGATGTATTTGCAAGCCTTTAAAAGGAAGATTTGCCTTCATGGATGAAGAGAGTGGTTTTTGACTTTTTGCTTACAGATTCTAGAGGTCATAGGCAGTTTTGTTTTCAGTGTTACGGGAGAATCCAGAGTCAAAATTGGAATCCGTAAGAAGCATTGGAAAGATGGTTTAGAGGGCTATCTAGTGACAGTGATCAAAAGTTCCTGAGTTCACATTTATACTAATCAAATATCTGTGTAATCAACAACTTATTTTCATTCGTAATAAAAATGGTCACCCATCTTGAAAACGAACCTGGAGACATAGTCCATCAGGGACCAACTCTGTCATCAATTTTTTTGTCTGGTGTTGCTGTGTTTTTACTATTTTCACTTCTATCATGCATCATTTTTATGTTTAAATAGTTGTCATAAAGTCTTCTTCTCAAGTAGTTTCCCTCGATTTCTGTGCTTTGACCTAACTTTCAATTCATTAATGGTTAATCGATTCTACATCAGTTTTAGTTTATGATCATTTCAGATCATATAATTTGGTATCAGAGCAGATTGCGTTTGTAGAGTTTTCCATTGAATGTTAACCAGGTCAAAGTCATAACGAGGAGAAGGAATCCTTGAGAAGATCGATCCAGAGATTGGAAAGCGACGAGTCGTTCATAAATCGACCATTTCAGGATCTGGTGCAAGTGAAAGCACTGAAACTAAGATGAGTGAAGAATAGTTTCAGCAGGCATTCTTGACTATGAAATAGATGTTGGGAGAATTATACGAAGATAAGAAGGTGAGAGATGCAACTTCTTCTTCAAAGGCATCGAAGAAGGACAAAGTTAAAGGGAAGACTGATAAACCACCTTCACCTCCATCATCTCCATCATCATCTTCTTCTTCTTCTACTTCGAGTGTAGAATATGAAATGGAAAAGAAACCTAAGAAAACATCTCTTTTGAAACATGATGTTAAATTTGAGTTACTTGTTTATGATGGTGAAATGAATCCTGTAAAGTTAGATAACTGGATAAAGCAGTTAGAAGTTGTTGGCTTGTTGGGGCCTGACCCAGGTTCAAAAGTGATTTATCCAAACAAATCCCGAAACTACCAGCCGTTTTGGCAACAGTCCGTGGAGCGCGGACTGAGGTCTCACCCGAGGTAGTATGGGAGGGTGCTAGAACTAGGTTTCTGCACCCTAGGGATGTCTTAATGAAGTTTGGGAAGTTCGTGAACTGATCTTGTGTGCTTGTGCTACTTTGTGCAGTCGTCTGTTTGTCGCAACTTATGCAACTGCTTCTGCATATCTTTGTAACTAGCACAAAGAGGGACTGTCTAGATCCTTATTCCTTACTATGTTATTATTATAGATATTAACTTAATTGCATATACCCAATATTCTTATTAATCATTCAACATTCATAACATGTGCGCGCAATCATAAACGGTAAAAAGATGCATAAAGAGACTAGAGGTATAGACACAGAATATTCCACAAGTAACTTATCTTTTATTAATCCTCTGTTCTGATACAATTCCAACTCTGCCTTGCGCACTTAGCTGCAGGGGTCTGCACACACAACTGCGGACACTACCAAGCCTTTGCACACACAACTACAGAGCCTCTTCCTACTACTACAACCCGAGACTTCAACTTACAGAATTAGAGTGAATTCCTTATCCCAAAACCATAGCACTTAAGACCAAAAAACTACTTTTTACACTTAGAGCTTCGCTCTATTTATACAATCCCATGGTCTGCGAACCATGGGTAGGCTGACACATTCTATATTAAATCACATTATTTTAGGGCAGACAACCCTAGACACTCGTGCTCTACGCCGACATTTTGCGGGGTCTTTACATTACATTGACCAAAACTCGGGCTTCAAGCCCCAAAAACCCGCTATGTGGGGATCTACTGCCCAATAGGCCCCCAACACAATCATTGTGACTCATCCTGAATCACTCAGTTGGTGCAGTGATCTTCTCGTGGAGTCCATCTAGGAACTTCTGCGCTTTTCTAACATCTGCCACACATTCTTCCAGTATCTATTATATCAATTGTGCATGACTCTCTGATGGATCATTGTCACAGGCAAATTCTTGCCTTAGCGCATATGTATCTTGCATTTAGGCCATCTTTCCCTTGATCGTGGCGGTGACGGTGAATGCTTCCTCAAGCCAAGGCTGGATGCACACTTTAGGCACTGATTCTTTCTGGCGCGCAACATCAACCTATTCCTTTAAATCCTAGGCCTCCTTCATTTTGGCAAGTCGCTGAGTAAGGGTGACCATCTGTGCAGTCCCCCTAATATTGTCATAGGCCTACTGTATTTGCCCTGCTTCTATCTCCAGGTGTTGTATGGTTGGATCTTCTTGTAGTGAGGTTAGTGTGAAGAGGGACTGATCCAACAATCCCATGCAGTCTTGTACAATGTGCTCTGTTGTTTCCAACACCGATTGAATGGCACGGTGGCACTGCTCTCTGACTTCGGGGGGTGTAGAGGGCTACGCCTTTAGTTGCAGCTCCATGATCTATGGGTTCATCTCCAACTAAACATTCGCAGCCTCCTCCTAGGCCTTGCAGACTCCAGCTGCTAGTTGGTGAATCTTTTCCGTTGTTGGGAGTTCTGTTGGCATGGCCAACTTCGATATGCTGCTACAGGCCTCCTCCACAGCCTGTTCCAATCCCTAGGTTTGTGCAACCAAGTTATCATTTTGTAGGCTAAGCTATTCTAAATCTCACTTTTGCTCGCTCAAAACTTGGAGGGCGCGGCCCTCCCTGGCATGAAGCTCAACAATTACCCCATCCTGTAGCTAGTATAGGGTTTCCTTGGGGAGGGCAGCCAAATTCAACCCCCAACCCCTCATGTCACCCTCGGCTGTTGCTAAGCCTGTGTCTTCTAGTAACACAAAAGTGTTCGTTGTGTGGGCACACAACATCTACTCAACTTCAGATGCACCTTCGGCAAGGTGTGGTGTCATCATTCCTAGGGTTTTCACCTGTAATGCCTGCAACTGTGCTCTAAGTGCACCCAACATAGTTGTCTACTCCGTCATTAATTCTTTGAAAACATCCTTGGTGGCATCACGAACTGGTTCGCTAATGTTAACTAGGTCTCCCTTGGATATCTTTATTGCCTTTGTCTTTTTCCGTGTGGTTGGCTTCTCATGGATGTGCGGCCTCTTTAGTTGGGTCGATTTTGGTGCAGGGTCTGTGCATTCCTCTATCTCAGCCTCCCCTTGTATGTCCTACTCTGTGGACATTTCCTAGCCTTCCTTGATCTCTTCAGTGGGCACGGTTGTGGTCTTTATCATCTGTAATTTCGTTGTTGCATCAGCTACCTTCCACTGCATGGCCACTTCCTGTTCTTGGTGCTTTCTCTCCGCCAGTTTCACGATGCGCAACTTGGTTTCCTTCTTCCACTACTGTGCTACAATATTTTCTAGTTCTGCCAAGTCTAAAGTGTGCCACTCTGGAGACAATGATACTATCACATTAAAGATTGCATCATTTGTTGCAATGAATGAAATCTTCGCCCACGTTCAGGCTAGATCCTTTCATGCCCAAATATACAGGTTATGCATATACACCTTGAGCTCTGCCACTCTTTGCAAGCTATTATATACTGTAGAGGACAAGCATGGCCTATGAATGATCCATGTTTGTATTCTTACCTCTAGGAACACCCAAAATAATTTTATCTTGCAAATCCTTGTCGGGTCTTTCATTTCCAAGAGCGAGGTGTACCTCGTGGCTTCAGGTAGGTCACCTTCAACCATGGGAAGCTAGCTATCTTTTGGCAGCTCTCCTGCAACCAACAAGATGGATAACAACAACCACGCATAGTGGAAGGTCTTACCTTGCTCCTGGGCCTCTCTACAAATTGTCAAAAATTCATCACAGAGGAACTACACCTAGTTGAACTAGAGCCCTTCTTCGCACTGCTCTTCCAGCACAATTACAAATGCTGGCACTTCATCGGCCTAACATTTTCTCATTATCTTGCTATTCAAAAGCTGGGTGGCTATGCACACCCCTTGGTCCTTGATGATCAGTATTATGTACCCTTACTTCCTCTTCTCCAGCTTATATTTGGCCTTCATAGCTTCTGTGAGGGCCAAGTTTCCGCTTTTTCTAGATATCACTGTAGGGACGTTTACTTTGATGGGTAGCCGAGAAATCCGGTGAATTAAATCGGACGTGATAGGAATCAGCTCCTCTAGCCAGAGATACCCATCATGTACTAGGCACAAAAGCTATTGGATGAAAAAAATTGTGTTGGGTGCACAGTGGTAGTGGGGTATCCATTGCAGATGGAGTAACTCGGCCCCATCCACACCACGTAACCATTTTTTCTTCAGTAACTTCTCCGCGGCTAACTATGGGAACTTCTCACTATCCATGAGGTACCAATATTCAAAATTCATATTGGGTACTGTAGGGTATACGACCAAAGTCCCACATTAACTAGAAGTGGGGAAGATCATGGGTATATAAGGATGGACAAATATCTCCATTGGTATGAGGCCTTTTGGGGGTAAAGCCCAAAAACAAATCCATAAGGGTTTAGGCCCAAAGTGGACAATATCATACCATTTTGGAGATATGTGGTGTCCAGAGTCCTTACAAGTGGTATCGGAGCCAGGTTCGAAGTTAGCCAAGTGGATGAATCCTCAGAATGCCGAACGAAGGTGGTGGGCCCCCGGTAATATCACGATGGGAATCCGTGGATGAGCTCGGTTAGACAGGCGGTGTGCTCCAGATTCTTCATGGACGTGTCCTGGTCCCAACATGGTGAGAGGAGTTGACCTGGGATAGAGCGAGCTCTCGAGTCAGGTGGTGCTCCATGTAAGGCGTGTTGCCTCCAACGCAATTGGAGCGGAGAATCCTAGATGGTAGAGAGAGTGGACGGATGGATAAATCGTGAGGGAGGTTGATGGCCTTTGTTCGAGGGGAGGATTGTTGGGTATACGACCAAAGTCCCACATTGACTAGAAGTGGGGAAGATCATGGGTATATAAGGATGGAAAAATATCTCCATTGGTATGAGGCCTTTTGGGGGTAAAGCCCAAAAAAAAATCCATAAGGGCTTAGGCCCAAAGTGGACAATATCATACCATTGTGGAGATATGTGGTGTCCAGAGTCCCCATCCTAATGGCAGACCTTCAAACCTTAGTTCATCAGGGACGAGTGACATCTGGAGCGCACTCGTTGTGGCCTCTAGGTCCTTCGGTATCTTGGCTTGCCCCTTCCACCGGGGGGTATAGGGGGGTAACTTTATCACATAAGGCACTTGGGAGAGATTTTCCACCTCATCATCTTATGCCTCAATTTGGGTGATCAGGGCTTGCAATTCTTCCTCCTCCTCCTCTGTTTTAAGAGCAATAGATTTTCTCTTCTCTGCCATTGACAATTTACTAACCCACGGGTTCTGTGGTGATACCCAGACTGGCCCCATTGTTTGCTTGTCTTTCTATGGTTACAGAGTGTGTGGGGACTTTGGAACCTCTGATGCAACTACCACCTCTCCAGGCTCCTCCTGGATCATACGGGGCTCTGGGGTAACTTCCGCGAATCGCACTCTGGTTCTTATAGCCATCATCATGTCCACATTGGATCCGTTCGGTCACGTACTCAAGGGTGGTAAGGGTGCTTGGTGCTCAATTCTCTATACTAGCTTAAATCTTAAACAACCAAGTGTTGCCTTGATGCTAACCCAAGGGATTTTAAATTATCATTTGAATTTTAATTCGCCCATTCCCTCCAATTTTTGAGTCATTAATACCTTCTTGGCGACAAATCGTCCCGAATCTAGCTCTTAATTCCTATCTTAATTTCCCACCACCCACTCCTTTCTACCTTAAATCAGACCTCTTGTCATGAACATTGACATCAACGGTCACCTCCCAGCCTACTCGTGCAGCAGCGTAGCTCCTTATGTGTGACCGTGACCTTGTGACATACTGACCCTGCGCATAACATCCTTCCTGCACAGCTCTCCTACAGACTTGTTTATAATCTCGTTCTCTCTTTCAACTCCCTAGAGCACTGAGACTGTGCTTCCTATAGATAGTTAGGTGGTCACACCCATGGTTTGAGGCTTTAATTTTCCTACTAGCCTGGGCCATGGGCTCCACTCAACTACCCTTGCATCTATTAGTGCATCGCGTTCTTCTTTATATGGTACGCTCCACTGTTTAGTAAGGTGTGGTCGCAACCATGGTACAAGGGTTACGACTTCTTCTAATGCAGTAGTAGGGCTAGCTAGACCTCGTCCCATCATGCTTAGTTTCTTGGTGTAGCCTACTTGCGTGACTTTAGTTTCCAGTTTGCTAATTTCTTCATCTAATGTCATGCTTTTCTTCCTCAGCTGTGCCCAATCTTCATCAAGTTTGTGAAGTTTCAAGCTCCCTCCCCAAATGGCTTCTTGTAACTACCTAATTCTTTTACCTAGGCTCTCACATCCTGTCCCAACTATGGGAACTGTGATCTGGGGATTCTTCTCTACTCTCCTGGTTTCATCTCTTCTCATTAGTGTTGGAGTCATTTTCGTGCTCTGGTTTTCTCTTATGGCCCTATAGGCCCATCGAACTGCTGGTACGCATAGGTCCCAGTCAATTCGTCTCACCTGGTGAACTCTATTCATGATTTCACATAACTTTTTGAATGCCTTAATGTGGAATTGTTGTCACTTCTCCTACTGAAGCGTCTGGTTCTGATTTTCGATCCTTAGTGTGGGATGTGCTTACACATCACAAGTCGACATCCATCAACACAGGTGGGTGCATAAACTGCTTCTTCCTGGCTACCCGGCTCTCGTTGGATGCTGGGGATTTCCAAACTGTAAGTGCATCCATCTTCTACATTCGCTCTAGTCTCCAATATTCTTTTGATGTGTAGTCCACCATCGTGCGGGGGTCATGCGCAATGCCCATTGCAGTGCACCGTACCACTGCTATTCCAGTACTGTACTTTCAAATTTTTCTAAGAATTCATCCACTACTGTTACCCCATCATATGTTGGTAGTTCCCTTGCTTCTGTCATCACGCACCACAATGATCTAATCATCATGTTGCAATTTAGCATTGTCACTTCGTGCAACCGGTTTTGCCAGTGTTTTACCTCTTCATCTAAATCTGAAGTATAGGAACTGTCATGCTCCCATGAGATTCTCCCATCTACAGTCGGGTTCACCCAATCCTGGTCCTATGCCATTATCTTGTAAATGCAATCTACCTCATCGTTGTTGTCATCATCGCACACAGGTTCAGTGTAGTGGACTACTTCAGCTGGATCTAGCAGAACTACTACACGTAGGGACTTTCTCTCAAATATCATCTTCCGCTTATTTAGGTTGATGACTCCATTCATATCAGTGGCCCAGTCTATTCCTAGCAACGTTGGATAAGGATTGTTGTCATCAACAATCTCTATCACTTCAAAGTCCGTTTCTGTGCTCGTGCCTTCGATATCTACTGTTACCCCTTGCAACCTCCCCATGGGAAAAATATTCTGTTGGTTCGCCATTCATAATTGAATAGGGAACCACTGCAATGCGGGCCTGCCCATGCGTTCCCATGTCTTCTTTGGTAACACATTCACATCCGAACCCAGGTCTAGGATTATCGGATACATTTCATATTCGCCAATCTGTGCCGTTAATCTCATTTCCCTCCCAATGCAATGTAAGAGCCCTATCCTAGGGTCTTCTAATAGATCTATTTATGATGAATTTAAATGCAATAAGAGGCAATAATTTAGTTTCTTACAAGACTTTTAAACAAATAAAATTTTACCATTTACATTCTAATCCTTATAACTTATGGTGAACATTTCATTTTGATAAATTTGCATGAGTAATCTATAGAGGAATACTTGTACTAGTGACTGGTGGAGATGCCTTTGAGTTGTTGCTCTTACTGAATGCTCCTCTTGACCGACCTAACTAGATTTACCTCCCAGCCAACTAGGAAATAATTCCTAGCCTAAGAAACCTCCACAGGTTCCCTAGCCCTTTGAGCCTATGTCCAACCAGATGTAGTGTGTGTGTCCCAGATGAAAGATCCAGACCAAGATGAACAATATTTCCCTCCTCTCAACAACCCAAGAAACCTCCACAGGTTCCTAAGGTCTCCAACAATCACAACAAATCCTAAAATCACAGCCAACCCCAAAATCATAAGTAAGGCCCAACAACCCATTTCTCCCTTCCCCCTTCCCTTTTTATACCCTCCCTCTCTTCTCCACCTCAACCACCTCTCATTAATGTCATTAACTTCCCATCCATCCTTACAGTTGACTTCTTTTATCCCAAGTAAAGCTGGGAGTACATTTGGAAATGTGAAATGAATATAAAATTGGGAAATTAATGGGAGAGGACCATGTCTTCTCCCAGGTAAATATGAAAGTACATTTGGGGATGTGAGATATATATATTGATAATTAAATGGAGAGGACAATGTCTCCTCCCAAGTAAATGTGAGGATACATTGGGGAATGTGAAATGAATATATATTATTTGAAATAATGGAAGGAGACCATATCCTACCTAAGATTCAATTTGAGAAGGTAAGTTGGGAATTTGAATAATAGAAATCATGAATTTTATATTAGACCAATATTTCTCAATATTTTCAAATAATGTAAACATTAATAAAATTTGCAAGATAAGATTTAAGTGGGGCATTACATACACCCCCCTTCAAAAAACTTCATCCCGAAGTTAGAATGAAAAGATACAAGGAGTTCGAAAGCATAGCAAACTAGAGAGAGTTATAGCAGTAAAATTTGATAAGTCAGACAATGAAATTAATTCCCATCAAGAGTCTCCAACTGATCTATATCCCCCTATCCATCCTGACCTACTTCTGTTCCCACCCTATCCATCCTCTATTGCTTTATCAGTGGCAATAACCATACTAACTACTGATAAAACCGACATGGTGGAAGCATCAACTAGGTCGACCTAACTTCCCCATTAGGCAACTAGCAATCGTCATCACACATCTAGGGGAGCATGTCCACCACTGCCCTCCCACATTTCTAGGATTCAGAGGATACACGATGGGAAATTTCTCCACCCCTCCTTCACAACTAGGGTCAATGCCCTAACATGGACCACACTACAGAGCTAGTTGGACTTGTTATTGAATAATCCAGTCAGGTAGTCTTGCCACCTGTTATTTGCATTTTACTCGTGTCATATGAGTGCATATCAAGTAGATGCCAAATGTAATAGAACAATGTGCATAATACCTTCCCCATGAGATGTCTCAACCTTCCCTCAATGGAAGAGTAGCTCTCAACTCTCATATAGTTCTTTCCTCCTGCGGGTTAGCTCTCATTCATGCCTTTATACAACAACAAGACATATAATCATCACATTATTAAATCTAGTATCCACGTGTCAATTTTGTAGTTCATACTAGAAACAAATCATAATTTCACTAAGTCATTCATTTAGATACATCATATCCACTTAAACCATACATGAAACAGCAATAGCTCTGATAAGTCATGCACTAGATAAATCATCAACAAGTAAATCATACATTAGGTCATACATCAAAATATTTCCATCATCCAAATCAAATCTAAGTAGTTTCAGGTGTTCAACCAAATGCATCAATATTACATAATGTTCGTAAATAAATAACATGGAACTGCAAAATAGAACCTCAGCATAGGTAGTTGTCTAGTCAAAATGGGCATCACAGATGCTCAAAAAGTGAGGGGTAGTCACGACGCATGGTCTTTGCATCCTCCCAAGTAGCAGATCCTGGGTTGTACTTGTCCCACTAGACCTTCACTTGGTCCACCATGCGATGTTTGAGCTGTCGAACCCTACGGTCGAATATGCATAATGGTTCAACCACTATGGTTCCCATGTCCGAGACCTGCAATTCCCTCCAATCCAATTTGTGAGATTCATCAGAAACATAATGTCATAAAATAGATACATGAAAAACATCATGAGTTTTATGCAAATGGGGTGGCAATACAAGACGATAGGAAACTGGTCCAATCTTCTCCTTGATCCTAAAAGGTCATACGAACCAAGGTGATAATTTCGTCCCCTTCCCCAACTGGATGGTTCTTTTGTTGGGCTGGATATGAATAAAAACTTGGTCCCCTACTTCAAAGCTGCGATCAATCCTATGTGAATCAACATAACTCTTTTGTCTATCCTATGCTTCCTTTAACCTTTGTCAAACTTGCTTTACTTGTTCCTCCATTTCTTGAACTAATTTTGGGCCAACTATCACTCGGTCCTCAAACTTTTCCCAACTCAACAACATCTTGCAAGGCCTTCCATATAGAGCTTGATAAGGAGGCATCTCGATTGAACTGTGATAATTGTTATTATAGGAGAACTCTACCAATGGTAGGTACCTTTCCCACTGAGTCTAATTATCTATGACATACATCCTAAGCATGTCCTCCAAAACTTGATTTACTCTTTCAGTCTGCCCATCTGTTTCTAGATGATATGCAGTGCTCAGGTTCAACTGAGTCCCTAGTTCTGACTGCAAACTTGTCCAAAACCTAGATGTAAATCGGGAGTCTCTATCAGAAATGATCTTTGTGGGCAATCTGTGTAGTCGAATAACTTCATTTACAAACACTCGCGCCACATCCGTAACATCGTAAGTGTCCCTTACTGGGATGAAATGGGCACCTTTGGTAAATTTATCAACTATAACCAATATATAATTGTGCCTCTATGAAGTGATCGACAAACACACCACAAAATCCATGGAAATTACTTCCCATTAAGATGTTGGGATGTCATGAGGTTGTAGGAGTCTTGTTGGATGGTGATGATCAGCCTTCACTCGCTGACATTCAAGACATTTGGCGACAAACTAGACTATGTCATGCTTCATGCCTTCCCAAAAGAAGAGTTTCCTTGTGTCTGCATACATCTTCTTTACCCCGGGATGTGCACAATAGAGTGCTCTATGAGACTCTCTGAGGATGGTTTCTCTTATACCCTCTTCCTTAGGTACGTACATTCTCCCTTGGAATCTCAATAGCCCATCTAGTTCAAGGACATATCCCTCAAACTTTGGTTCTACCTGTTTCCCATTCTAGATGGTTGATATGACTTTTAAATACCAACTATCTCCAAAGAGTTTCTCCAATATCAACTCCCTTAAATTTACCTTTAAGGCTACTAGGGAGAAGGTTCATGGCATCCTACTTAGTGCATCTGCCACCATGTTCTCCTTTCCCTTGATGTATGAGATTTCAAAATCATACTCACTCATGAATTCACTCGACTGCCTTTATCTGGCATTCAAATCCCTTTGAGTGAAAATATGCTTTAGGCTTTGATTTTCCATTCTTAACTCAAATCTTCTCCCAATGAGGTAGTGTCTCCATAGCTTCAAGGCTAACATCACTACTACCAATTCTAAGTCATGGGTAGCATATAAATTTTCATGCTTCTTCAATTTTCTAGAAGCATAAGCTATTACTCTGCCTTCTTGCATCAATACCACACCCAATCCTTACGCCGAAGCATCGGTGCAGACAGTGAAGTCTTTTCTCATGTCTGGTACTTTAAGGATCGGTGCACTAGTTAGTAACCTCTTTAGCTCTGTGAATGTAGTGTCACATTCATTTGTCCATTCATACCTAACCCCCTTTCGTTGTAATGTGGTGATGGGTTTTGTAATCCTTGAAAACCCTTCCACAAACCTGTGATAATACCCAGCTAGCCGCATAAAACTATGCACTTCATGGGCATTTTTTGGTACTGGCCAACCCATTATGGCCTTCACCTTTTCCAGGTCAACTGAAATCCCTTCTCCTGAAATGATGTGCCCAAGTTAATGGACTTTCTTTTGAAAGAAGGAACATTTTGAGAATTTCCCATACAATTGATTTTCCCTTAAACAAGTCAATACCACCCTTAGGTGCTTTTCATGCTCCTTTTCATTCTTGGAATATATAAGAATTTCATCAAGGAAGACTTGCACGAATTGGTCCAAATACTTCTTGAACACACCATTCATTAGGCTCATGAATACTGCTGGTGCATTGGTTAAACCAAATGGAACAACTACAAACTCATAGTGCCCAAACCGAGTTCAAAATGCAGTTTTTGAGATGTCCTCCTCCTTTATCCTCAATTGGTGGTACCCAGATCGTAAATTGATTTTTGAGAAGACCATTGCTCCCTTCATCTGATCAAATAAGTCATCTATTCAAGGTATTGGGTACCTATTCTTTATCGTGGTTCTATTTAAGTCTCTATAATCTATGTATAGCCACAAGGAACCATCCTTCTTCTTGACAAAAATTATTGGTGCACCCCAAGGTGAAATACTAGGTCTGATCAATCCCAAGCCTAAGAGCTCCTTTAACTGCATCTACAAATCACAAAGCTCTAGAGTTGTCATCCTATAGAGTGTCTTAGATATTGGTTCTGCACCTGATTTTAGATGAATGGTTAAATCAATCTCTCTTACAGGAGGTAATCTAGGCAATTCCTCTGGAAAAACATCCTTGAATTCTGCCAGAACTAGATGTTGATCTAGGGAAGGTCCTTTCTGGTGACTTACAGCCTTGACCAAATATAGTTTGCAACCTTGTCTCAGACAACATTTTACCTTCATCATGGATATGAATCGTAGGGACACTCCCCTCTTGATTCCAAAAATCTCAATTGGCCTACCTTCATCATCTAAACAGATCACCTTCTTCTTGAAACAGTCTACCAAAGCTCGATGAGCTTCTAGCCAGTCCATTCCAATAATTAAATCATACATCCCCAATGTTGTGACATATGCCTTCAACTTAGTCATAAACACCCCTAGGTTTACCTGACATTGGTCAACACTAGACCCTATTGCTTGTTTTATCCCAAAATCCATCTCAACTTGTTTAAAGTCATCGTGCTCATAGGCTGCCAACCCACATTTTTTTAATGAAACTGGTGAAATGAAACTATCTGTAGCACCAAAATCAAACAAAATTTTAACTTTTACTTTTTTTATCATACCTAAGGTTTCTATCATGGTAGAAAGGTGTTCAACTTGCTGATTGTCAACTGTTGCATAGATTCGGTGGTGGCTACCTACTCTCCCAATTAGTTCTTTTCCCTCTCTTCTATTGTTACCAGTTTGAAACTCAAGGTAGTCTCACTGGTAATGTGGTCCTCCACATCCCCAACAAGTGATGTGTGCTGGACCTTGAACTGAATGTTGTTGAGTTCTTTGGAAAGAGTTTCTTCCCCTGGAACCCCTGCCCCCACTTGCTTCTCCTTGTGTATGACTTTGATTTGTACGCACCCTTGAAGCTATGGGTGAAGCTGTACTATAGACCATTGAAATCCTTACTATCGGTGTTCTAGGTATAATCTTGTTTCCATATGGTGGTGGCCTTAGACTTCCTCCCCTTTGGAAGGTACGAGGGGCCTTCCCTATGAACTATGTTTGACGTGAAAAGATGGCCCTGCCTTCACCCTTTGAGTCTAAGTGTTCTTCAACATAACGAGCCTATTCTATAGCTTCTGCAATTGAGGTTGGTTTCCATATCCACACCATTGCCCTAATCTTAGGTCTCATTCCATACATAAAATGATCCACTTGGCAATGGTAAGTATCCATGTAGGAGACATACTTGACCAATTCCATAAATAAAATTTCGTATTCTTCTACAATATAACCCCCTATATTAGGGCATGGAAGGCTCCTACCTACTATTCCTCATAATATGCTGGTAGGTACTTCTTCCTGAACCTCTCCTCAAATAATTCCCAAGTAACTATGTCTGGAGTGAGGTGCAGTTGACGCTCCAAGTTACCACACCAATTCAGAGCACTATCTCTGAGTTGGAATATTGCTATTTTGGCTTTGGAATTGGAATAGTAATCCCTAGTGTAAAACACCTTCTCATTCCTTCTAACCAGGCTTCTGAATGCTCGCTGGCACGACCTCCTGCAAACTCTGGGAGTTTAATTTTCTGGAGCTCCCTAGTAATGTCCTCAACTGGATGTACTCTATCATAGTCTCTAGATCCCTCGGGATTCCCTAACCCTAATGAAGGGTGTTCCCCTTCCATTTCATTTTTTTGGTGCCCTCTCAAGGTCTCATTAATTGCTTCTAAGGAACGTAGGATGAGAGTCAGTTCTGGTGAAGGTAATGGGTTATTCGAAGGAGGTCCTTGTGAAGACTCTCCGGGCCCTTAGTTCTTTCGCATCCTTACCATTTTGATTTGTTCAAAATCTGCACAATAGCTAAGACTTATTAGCATTATTCCTAAAATTTTCTACCACACTCTAGATAGTCCAAAGATAACCAAAGCAATAGATCAATTCATGTTCTGCCAAATGTTTGAAATATTTCCTGAACAAAATATTGTGTCATGGAATCCTATCATTATTATTGGTTATTTATAGAATGGCATAGAATCCCAATGTTTTGTGGTTGAAATATTACCCACACAACCCATATTATCTCATGCTTCATGAGAATTTTATGTCAACTTAGATTGTTTAATAATATTGAAAACGTTGTCCTCATTCAATGTGAAGAGTTGGTGCATTGCAATAGGTTGCATATATCTTCACAAAGCCCCTGGCTAAGAGGAATTTCCATAAATTTGATTTCCCTTATAACTTAATGTGAAGTTCCGTATTTACAGGATGCAGTTATCTGCTAAGGTTCTTGATTAGAAATATTACCAAGTCTTAAAATGAGGAATTTCCATAAATTTGATTTCCTTTATAACTTAATGTGAAGTTCCGTATTTACAGGATGCAGTTATCTGCTAAGGTTCTTGATTAGAAATATTACCAAGTCTTAAAATAATACATATATGTCGAATTTAACAAAAAAAACATGTCAATGTAAAATACTTGTCAACCTACTTAAATCTTCTCCCAATGGTGATCAACAGTGTTATGGATGTTCTGTGTTGCACTTGAGTTCAAATGACAATTTTGGAGGTTTGAAATATACAAATCACTCATAAGGATTCCTTTATGTACATTTATTTTTCAAATGTGCAAAGAAAATAGCCTAATATTAATGTATTTTGATTCTATTCTAGGTTGCATATTGAACTATGAAGGGTTCCTTAGATGAGCTTATCATCAACTCTCTAGATATTAGTGTCACACTACATATAAATTACCTAGACTTTATCTGCTATAGGGAATTCATATTCGGTTTAATCAGGGGATGGTAGAGATTGATAAATAATTTAAAATGTAATAGCTAAGGTACAAATTTTTCATCTAATATCAGATGTTTGAAGCTATTGATTTTGATTTGGATTGATGCCTTTTAGGTTTTGTGTTAGAACATAGATATTATTATTTTTTTTATTGTTGATTGGATGTGTCTATTTTTTTTTTGTAAAAGTGTCTGCTCGCCATATGTATGTTGTCAGGTGTTAAGGCACCAAGAAAAACATAACAAGTTTGTCAAAACTCAACCTTATACTTCCCATAATATATCTGAATTAAAGCTTCCTTTGAATATTAAGAGAATCAGTTTATGCAAGGTTGTAATTAATAAAAAGAGGATTGCAAATGCAGTCTCCTCAAACATACTACAAAAGGTAAGGTAGTCAAGAGCATGGGATGGCTTAGGCAAAAACACCTGTCAAGAGATAAAATAAAAGATAGTCATAAAACTTGAGTGAGAAACACTAAGATGAAGATATGTCAACCTCAGGAGGAGATTGGTCATGATCAAGGCAAGGGACCCAACCACAACTGAGTGTTTGACACCAATTCATTCAACGGGTTTCTAAACATCAGGGGATGGCTCCAATGGCTTGGGTCCTTAAGAAATGACGATCCATGATGGATGAATTCAAGCTTAAAGGTGATCCATTCTTATCCTATTTTGATGACAAAAGAGGCATTAAGGCTATTGAAGCTGCTGGCTTGGAGCTGTCATCTTCTCTTATGAATGGCAAGCTGGAAATTGTACACATCTACCTAATAGGAAAAAGGAAGTTGCAAATCAAACTAGACTTCATTGAGAATTCATGCATGTATAAGTCATTCTATATCCAACCATCACTGGCAAAAGAGTCTGCCTTTATTGTTGACCATGATAGGGTACAATCATGGCACATTTTTTAAATATGATAATAATCAATGTTTCCGATGGAAGCTTTTGGGGTGGTACCCTGAATGAAGAATTAATCAGTGCATCTCTACAATCAAAGGTGCACACATATTGTGGAGGATATCATTTTGAAAGTAGAGAATGAAAACTTACCACTGGGTTTGATCAAGGATAAGGATGAAGGAAAAAAATTATAGTGTTCTTGAAAATGTTGTTGATCTTTAATTAATAATGGTAGATATGACTTCCACACAACTTTCTACTTTTGCAACTTATCAATCTAAACAAGAGGCAGCTAAGTAGATATCCCTAGAGAAACATATTCAAAAGGCCTTGGTTGATGCTGATTTGGACTCAAGGAAAGTAAATCCATTAATGAGATTAAGGATAACTGGCTTGACCCGTTGTAGGTTTTAACCCCGTACAGAAATTACCTGCATATGAATTCTAAAACACAGAAAATAAACAATGCGAGATCATAACACATAAAACACATATACACAGATATTTTCCCCTAGATCCCAAAAATAGGACTACCAGCTTGATTTTTCATTATGTTCCTTTCAATGTTACAATACATATTTATACATGCCAAATCATCCAATGCCATGGACCGAAAACCATCGTGTCCAAAAAACATGTGCAAAAATCATGCACAAAACCATAGGTGGGAGCACCCAACCTAATATAGGGTCCAAAACCAAAAAGTGGGGTTACGGGTGCCCTTCAAACCCCCTGTTAACTATGTGGAAAGAATATAACACAACCCAACATTATCCCACTTGTTGTTTTCTTTCCACGGGGGGCCACAAGAGAGCTTAGTCATTTTCCCAGCCCTAAAAATGCCCATTTCTCTCTACACAGAGAACTTCTTAAGCCACAGATTTTGTCAAGCATCTGCAGTATTCTTCAAAGTGTCCACCTTTACAAGCAACACCTTTTGTCTTCTATAATATCCCTCACAAAGTGATACTGAACACAATTGCTTGTCTCTGAATGATATGCAAGGTTCTGCCAAGAAATTGCACTTTGACTATCACAGTCTATCCTTATAGCTTCCTGTACTAACCCCATAACTTGAAACAATATCTGCAACCAAACCTGCTTCCTTGCTTGCATGAGTGGTTGCCATGTATTCTGCCTTTGTAGTTGATAGTGCCACTACAGATTGTTTCTTACTCATCCAATTGACTGCACCTCCAAATAGGTTAAACGCATACCCACTTGTAGATATTCTCTAATCCAGATCTCCAGCCCAGTCTGCATCAACAAAGCCATGAATATCCAACACTCTGTCCAATCATAGTCTCTCGTGGTAGCATAGACCATAATCACTAGTGCCACGCAAATACCTAAAAACCCACTTCAATGTTGTCCAATGTTCCTTTCCTGGTTTTGACATAAACTTGCTCAATACTCCCACTACATGTGCAACATCTGGTCTAGTACAAACCATTGCATACATCAGGCTATCGACAACATTGCATATGGAACACAGGAAATGTCCTCTTCCTCTTCTTGTGTCTTGGGACATTGTTCAACAGATAACCTCACACCTACAGGAATAGGAACCTTCACCGGTTTACTATCCTGCATATTAAACCTCTGCAATATTGTCTCGACATACTTCCTCTAGTTTAACCACAACTTCGTCTTTGCCTGATCTCTTTTAATTTCCATGCCCAAAATATAGTTTGCAGCACCAAGATCTTTCATGTCAAATTTGGAGGAAAATTGGGTCTTCAAATCCCGGATAATTTCTTTGTCATTTCTAACCAGTAACATATCATCCACATACAAGACCAGATAAATAACATGGTCACCAATTAATTTAAAATACACACAGTGATCTGATTTTCTTCTGGTGAAGCCAAGTCCCCATATAAATGTATCAAATTTCTGATACCACATCCTTGATGATTGTTTTAACCCATACAGAGACATCTTTAACTTGCATACCAGTTCTTTCTTTCCCTTCGTTGCAAAGCCTTTAGGTTGCTTCATGTAGATTTTCTCTTGCAGATCCCCGTGAAGAAATGTTGTCTTCACATCCATGTTCTACCTCAAAATCAAAAGCAGTAGCAACAGATAAAAGTAATCTAATAGAAGTTACCATAGCAACAAGAGAAAAAATATCACCAAAATCAATTCCTGACACCTAGGAATAACCTTTTGCTACTAACCAAGCTTTGTATTTCTCCACTTTTCCTTCTGCATTTGTCTTCTTTTTGAACACCCATTTGCTGCCAATGGGTTTCCTTCCAGCCAACAACTCCACCAGATCTCAAGCCTCATTTTTTTGCAAAGATGCCATTTCATCAACCATGGCATCCTTACAGAGTTTTCCATCGTCTGAATCTACTGCTTCCTTCACAGTTCTGGGATCATCATCAGTAATAGATAAAGAAAAATTTGAATAGAAAGTGGATGGACTATACCTTTCAAGTTGCCTTCTTTCTCAAATTTATCTTCTCACAGCCGGAGTTTGTGGTTCTTCATCTTATGCTTCCTCCTCTGTTGTAGAGTTTGATTCTTCCTCCTTTAGCTCAAACTCTATCTTCTCAGGTTCCTTTCGTTGATTTCATGTTTAATAACATCTTTCACCTCTCTGAACACCACATCTCGGCTATACACAACCTTCCGTGTGACTGGGTTCCAAAGCTTATAACCCTTTGAACCATCCTTATACCCAATAAAGATTCACTTTTCAGATTTACTATCCAACTTGGCTCATTGCTCCTTTGGAACATGTACATATGCATCACATCCAAATACCCTCAGATGTGAAAGAGAGGGTTTCTTACCAGTCCATACCTCTTATGGAGTCTTATCCTCCAACGTTGATGAAGGTGACCTATTGACCAAGTAACATGCAGTACACCGCCTCTCCCTAGAATTCCTTTCCTAACCCTGCACCACTGAGCATGCTTCTTGCCCTTTCCATCAACATCTTATTCATTCTTTCTGCAGCTCCATTTTTCTGAGGTGTATATGGAGTAGTCTTATGCCGTGCTATACCACACTTCTTACAGAATTCTTCAAATTCCTTACTGCAAAACTCTCCATCGTTATCTATCCTCAACACCTTT
>APFE030463458.1:43879-57660 GCA_000404065.3 Pinus taeda | reverse complement strand
TATATCCATGTATTCCTTGAGAAATCATCTATAAATGATACATAGTACATAGACTTACCTAGTGATGGAACCTTCACAGGTCCAAACACATCACTGTTCACAAGTTCTAATATCTGTTTCGCCCTCTTACTACCAAAGGGGAAACTTACCCGATTCTGCTTCCCATATACACAATTTTCACAGAAATCAAAATCCAGAGAGCTATTACTCATACCTTCTACCATCCCTTTACCATGAAGTATCTGAAGGCCCTTTTCTCCAATATGTCCAAGCCTTTGATTCCACAACATGGTCTTCTCTCCAAAGACCACTAGATTTTCTGGTCCACTTTCAAGAGCCACAGAACTATTGCACCCATCAATAACAGTGCTACCTTGCAGCTTGTACAGAGTTCCAATATGAACTCCCCACATCAATATCAGTGCTCCCCGAACCATCTTGCAGGTATCCTTCTCGAACACTGTTTTTACACCTGCATCATCCAGCTTGCTAATAGAAATCAGATTTATGGCTAATGCAGGAATATGTAGAACACCTGGAAGTGTTCTAACCCTTCCACCTTGCAACTTCAACTTTACTTTTCCATGACCAACGATTCTAGCCTTCCTATCATCCCCCAAGAAGACATCACCACCATCATATTCTCATACTTGTAGAATCACTCTCCATGGGGAGTGAAGTGAAAGGATGTGCCTGAGTCAATCAACCATGCCTCATGATCTACATGTGTACTTGAAGAAGCCAAGTACACATCCCCACCTTCATCTGAGGTGGTTTTCGCCTCTGCAGAAGGAGCCTCATTAGATCCATTTCCTTTTTCAGGAGATTTAGATTTACAATCCCTTTTGTAGTGCCCTTCCTTTCCACATTTCCAGAACACCATTTTTACAGGTTTTCCTGGAGATTTAGATCTCCCTTTAGATTTAGATCTCCCACTCGATTACTTATTTTTGTTTCAGTTCTGGGTCCACCCTCTTACAAACAAGGCATCACCATTTTGGCTCTCCATATTTTTCCGTCTCATCTCCTCCGTCAGAAAGGATGAGACTATTTCATCAGAATGTAAGGCACCTGAATTGCTACCTATTGTTATAACCAGACTATCCCATAAATCTGGTAGAGAACACAACAAACTGATGCACTTATCTTCATTTGAAATTTTAATATCAACAGATGCTAACTGACTTACCACAGTATTAAATGCATTCAGATTCTCTGTCACCGAGTCTCAATCTTTCATCCTCCGGTTATATAGCTTCTTCCGCAAGAACAGTTTATTCACCAGAGACTTAGATTGGTAGAAAGTCCCTAACTTGTCCCACAAAGCCTTTGCTGTAGCTTCCCCTGATACATTCAACAATACTAAATCTGAGACACACAATCGTATTGTGCTCTTTGCCTTCCGATCCAACTTCTTCCATTCTTCATCAGACACTTCCATTCGTTTAGTGCACAGATCTACCGCAATCCACTAGTCTTTATCCACCAACATATCCTCCATCTTGAGTTTCCACAACTCAAAACTCTGACCATTAAATTTCTCAATCTTTATCTTTCCACTGCTCACCATATTCTTTCACCACCAGAATCAATCTCATAGATCTCCCACTGAACAAGGTCTACCATAAGCTCCAGCGAAACCCCTTAGAAACAAAGGCATCCCGTTGAAGCCAAAACAACTCTGATACCAAATGTAGGTTTTAACCCCATACAGAAATTACCTGCATACGAATTCTAAAACACAGAAAATAAACAATGCTAGATCATAACACATAAAACACATATACACAGAGATTTTCCCCTGGATCCCAAAACCGGGACTACCAGCTTGATTTTTCATATGTTCCTTTCAATGTTACAATACATATTTATACATGCCGAAGCATCCAATACCATGGACCGAAAACCATTACGTCCAATACCATGGACCGAAAACCATCGCGTCCAAAAAACATGTGTGAAAATCATGCACAAAACCATAGGTGGGTTCGCCCAACCTAACATAGGGTCCAAAACCGAAATTTTTCGGGGCACTACCCTGGACCCCATAAAGTGGGGTTACGGGTGCCCTTCAAACCCCCTGTTAACTACATGGAAAGAATATAACACAACCCAACACCCGTAAGGGAATGAATAAAATCAATTGTAAAGGGGGTAATAGAGGTATATTAAAGCATGAAGGTTTGGTTACAATTTGACAACCAACATAAAAGCAGGTTATTGAACTTAAAGAAGGGGCCATCTATTGTGCATAAGGCCTTGTTCCACTTGGTTGGAAAATCAGGCGATAATTACAGTCATGATTTAATTCAATTTGAAGCAAGCAAGTCCACGTTACGGTGTCGTATTCCACAACATAAATGTAACTGAACTTCAAGATCATATTATTTATTGATTATAACTGGTTTTTAAGTCCAATTGATCACAATCTATCAACAACTTGGAACATTTGTTGTGAAGTTGACCCAAGTTTAAATCATGGGGGAGTGATCCTCCTCTTATGGGGTCTGCCAGATGTGGCTAATGCAACCTAGCAACCTTACATGAGGCTTGAGCATCTTAGGGCTCACAGCAATTGTCCCTATAGCAATAGTATTGTACTAGCATCTTCACCCTTATTTAAATGCTGGAGGATGAGGCTAGTTTATTTATAAATTTCCGGCCTAAGAAAGTGTTTATAGGTAAAAAAATAACAAGTTTAACACCCTTTGTGTAACTGTGTAAACTATTACACAACAGTTAAATCAAATCAAATAAATGCTATGAAACCAAGCACATAACAACTTTCTGGGAGTGCTTGTCACGTGTGTATTTTCCAGGGGTATTTCCTTATCACACCTAGCCTTTACCAAAATAAATAATGTTGATCCCATAAATTTAACAGAGTTGAAGCTTTACTATGACATTAATGATGGCCTCCCGATGGCATAGTAAGTCTAATTTGTTTATAGCACAACAATATTTTTTTTTTTAAGCAAGATTCCACCTCTAATTTATTTCAAGTGCAATGCCTCTCTTAGGAGAAACATCCTCTAAAACCTAGGTGAAGGTAGATACTTATTACTTATAAACTGACCATGTAAACGTAAACACATACACAGATCTTCAAATACAGTGGACATCTTTAGATACAATGGACAACAAGAGGTTCAAATTTTAAGAAATTATATTCCTCTCGACGCTGAGGGGGCTTGAATGTCAAGAAATTATATTCCTTTTAATGCTGAATAGATCCTAGATACCAATTTATTAAGGATCTATGCTAATAAATGATACAATCTTATGCACAGATTCTATGCCTGAATGGAATGGTAAATTCTTCGCACTGCAAGAGTTAATTTTTTCAACCCAAAGTTGAGATGGTCTTGTCACCAGAAGAACAAATTGGGTATGTTGTGGAGGGCTTGTTATGTGAAGATTGAGATGGAGCTTGGAGAGGTTATGAACATAACATTCTATTTTTCAAATATTGAAGCAGCAAAAATTGGCGAAGAGCCCCTACAGTATTGCAATTAATCTCCCACAAAAGTATAAAATGGGTAAAATTGATTACAATTTTTTTTCTCATACTTGTATGATGAAATATTCTAAACTTATTTGAAATAGGAAAAGTAAAATCAAGAAAAAAAACAAAATCAAAATAGTTGTACCCACTCTTACTTGTTAGCGAACATGAAATCGAGTTCAATATCATCCAACAAACAAGGTCCAGTGTTTATTGGTTAGAGCATGTGGCTGTTAAACACAACAACTTAATAGTCACAAGGTTGGAGGTTCATGCCCTTCTATTGGTATTTGGTGTTTAGTGGGCTTTGGGTCCAAATTTTGAACCAAAGCTCTAATACCATGTGTAAAAGCCCTATCCTAGGGTCTTCTAACATATCTATTTCTGATGAATTTAAATGCAATAAGAGGCAATAATTTAGTTTCTTACAAGACTTTTAAACAAATAAAATTTTACCATTTACATTCTAATCCTTATAACTTATGGTGAACATTTCATTTTGATAAATTTACATGAGTTATCTATAGAGGACTACCTGTACCGGATTTACCTCGCAGCAAACTAGGAAATAATTCCTATCCTAGGAAACCTCCATAGGTTCCCTAGCCCTCCGAGCCCAAGTCCAATCAGATGTAGTGTGTGTGTCCGAGATGAATGATCCAGACCAATATGAACAATATTTCCCTCCTCTCAACAACCCAAGAAACCTCCACAAGTTCCTAAGGTCTCCAACAATCATAGCAAATCCTAAAATCATAGCCAACCCCAAAATCATAAGCAAGACCCAACACCCCTTTTCTCCCTTCCCCCTTCCCTTTTTATACCCTCCCTCTCTTCTCCATCTCAACCACCTCTCATTAATGTCATTAACTTCCCATCCATCCTTACAGTTGACTTCTCTTCTCCCAAGTAAAGCTGGGAGTACATTTGGAAATGTGACATGAATATAAAATTGGGAAATTAATGGGAGATGACCATGTCTTCTCCCAAATGGATAGAACTATGTCTTCTCCCAAGTAAATGTGAGGGTACATTGGGGAATGTGAGATGTAATTAAATGGAGACGACCATGTCTTCTCCCTAGTAAATGTGAGGGTACATTAGGGAATGTGAGATGAATATATATATTGAAAATTAGTTGGAGAGGACCATGTCTTCTCCCTAGTAAATGTGAGGGTACATTGAGGAATGTGAGATGAATATATATATTATTTGAAATAATGGAAGGATACCATATCCTACCTAAGATTCAATTTGAGAAGGTAATTTGAGAATTTGAATAATATAAATCATGAATTTTATATTAGACCAACATTTCTCAATATTTTCAGATAATGTGAACATTAATAAAATTTGTAGGATAAGATTTAAGTGGGGCATTACATGCAATGTATGCTTTCCTAGTTTCTAGACTACGCACGATTCCCCTGACCCTATGCATCTAGTTATCAACTCATGTAGTCCTTTAATTGCCTTATTATCACACAACAGTTTCATGCATGTCTCTAAAAAGGTAGTAAGCATAGAAGGATCCATTCTTGGCTCTGGTTGATCCTTACTACCTAAAGTAGAGGCCTCCGCGAAGCTCTTCTTAGCTTCCATAAACATCTCCTTTGTGCGTTCCAAGTCAAACTCAGGTTCCTTTGTAGGAGCCTTGCGAACCCATGTATCTTCCTTAGGCTGCTTCCCCTTATCTTCCCCTATGGTCGCACCACTTTTGAGCACCATGTTCACATTGGGTCTTCTTCATGCAGTTTAAACCTCATCATTTGGATATTCTGAGTCAGAGTAGGATGCAGTACCCCTTTCTCGCACATCTGTGAAATCAACATAGGACAATATACTACTTCATGATCGAACTGAGCATAGTATGAACAAAATATTCTCGTTGGGCTGGTACAATCATGAGCGTAGTGCTTTGGTCCTTCGCAATTGTAACAGATTTACTATCCGTGGCCCCTTCCTGGTCCCATTCCTCCTCGTCCTCAACCTCGCCCTTGAAATCCACCGCAGGCCATTCCCACTACTGGGTCGAGGTCTCACATTTCTATCTAAATCCAATAGGCTGAGGTCCGATCCATCACTAGCTCATAGCTCTAATAAGTACACTCATTGTGGCCCACTGATCTACAAAAATTACAAAACAGTTGTTGGGGAGTCTGTGTATACTTCTGCAACAAATGACAATTATCTGTTGTGTGCTTTCCTCATATTTGACAGATCGTGCACCAGAGCGCAGGTGCCACACTTGGCCCTGCCTGTGCCTTTGGTCTCAACGACATTGGCCCCCCTCCTTCCAAGTAGTTCACAAATACTGGACAGTGGTCTTTGTCATGGTCCTGGCCTTTGCATTTTATGCACCACACTTCTTCACGTACCTCTAGCTGTGGCACCTGATCCTGCTTCAAACTCTGCATCTCCAAGCATATATTCTATAGTTGCACATGGATTTGTTGGACTCCCAACCCCAGATCCTGTATCAGTGTTTCATGAAACCACATCGCCATTTCCAATGCTTCAGCGTGGGTTGAAAGCTTCTGCTGTGACAACACTATCCTCAGGTGTGGTGTCAAAGATGCCACAAACCATGCACGGTGTCATGCATCTGTTTGCGTCATATTAGCCTCATAAATCATACTCTTTAGCCTTTGATCTAGATCCTAGGGGGTCTCGCCTAGAAGCATTGCAATTTCTTTAAATCTGATGATTGACTGTGTCTTTGATTTCGGTCATGTAACTCTCTGTTCAGCGCATTCTGGATCTCTATTATTATTGCATTTTGGTGATCATTAGAGTGCTTGATATACCATGTCAGCGCATGATCCTAAAGCATGCTCACCAATGTAGCCTTCTTAATGTTGTCATCTATGACCCCTTGTGCTTCCCACACTGCTCTTACCATGAACTAGAACTGGTCTGGATCCTCATTTGCTACTCCTCTGAATACGGGTAGCTTGATTGCACTCTCCATGCTGAACTGCGGGTTTAGTGGAGGTGGGGTAGGTGAAGATGGAGGTGAAGTAGGTGAAGCAGGTGATGGCGTAAGTGGAGGTGATAACTGCGGAATGCATTGCCTTATCAAACTAACCATACTTCTCGAAGAAACCCAAGTGTGCTCTTCCTCGCTCTCTCATGGAGGTGAAATTAAGGGGTTGTTTCATAATCCTTTAGTAACTTTGTAGAGTTTTCTGTTACGCGTTGTTGCAAACATTAATGTATTCGCATAACCCACTTTTCACATAACAACATCTTAATCCAAGTATTCAGGGATTTAAGGTACCTACCTCGCAGTCCCTTGATAAAATGTCGTTTTTCTTCGCTACAAATCATGGTCATGTCTACCACAAACTCAGTGATAAAACCCCTTATTATCTGGTCGACCCAATGATCCACGGCTCACGTGATCTTATCTTCTGATGCCTCTAGTTTGTGCACTAACTTCGGAGTCCACACTATCGATTGCTCGAGCTTGTACCTTCCTTGGATGTCGGCTAACCTCGTGATCCACTCATACAGTTCAAAAGAGAAGGATGCGAAGAATATCTCGTGGATTTCCATATATACGTAGCGATCCAGCCACCTTTTCTCAGATATCTGTAGAGTTTTGTTTTCCTGTGTCACGAACTCATGAAGCTTCTTGTCCAACCACTCGTTAATTTCCTTCTTTGTTGGGTTCCAGTGGCATGGAATCAAACATCCCTTAGGAGATCCTGGTCCTGGAAATTATACCATTTTTTGGCTTGTTAGGGCCTGAACCAGGTTTAGAAGTGATTTAGCCAAACAAATCCCGAAACTACCAGCCCTTTCGGCAATAGTCTGTGGAGCGCGAACTGAGGTCTCACCTAAGGTAGTATGCGAGGGTGCTGGAACTAGGTTTCTGCACCCTAGGGATGTCTTAATCAATTCTAGAAAGTTCACAAACCGATCCTGCGCACTTCGCGTAGTTGTATGTCCTTCGCAACTTATGTAACTACTTCTGTGTAGCTCTATAATTAGCGCGAAGATGGATTGTCTAGATCCTTATTCCTTACTGTATTATTATTATAGATCTTAACTTAATTGCATATAACCAATATTCTTATTAATCATTCAACATTCATAACAAGTGCGTTCAATCATAAACAGTAAAGAGATGCATAAAGATACTAGAGGTATAGACAAAGAATATTCCACAAGTAACTTATCTTTTATTAATCCTTTGTTCTGATACAATTCCAACTCTGCCTTGTGCACTCAGCTACAGGGGTCGACACACATAGCTACGGACTCTACCAGGCCTTTGTACACATAGCTGTAGAGCCTCTTCCTACTACTACAACCCAAGACTCGAACTTACAGACTCAGAGCGAATTACTTATCCCAAAACCACAATACTTAATACCAAAAAACTACTTTTTACACTTAAAGCCTTGCTCTATTTATACAATCCCATGGTCCATGAACCATGGGTAGGCCGACACATTCTATATTAAATTACATTATTTTAAGGTGGACAATCCTAGACTCTCATGCTCCGCACCCGCATTTTTCGGGGTCTTTACATTACATTGACCAAAACTCAGGCTTCAAGCCCCAAAAACCGGCTATGGGGGGATCCGTTGCCCAACAGAACTGTATTGTCTCATTTAGAACATTTCTAGCGATAAAACTAAAATTTAGTTAGCTACCCTTAGAATGGGGGGAACAACTTTAATCTAGTGGGAAAGTAAAACTCAGATAGATGTAAAGTGTAAAGGAAAATTCATCTCTTCATGGTCTAAGTTTTTTAAAGCTCTTAGGAAATAGTTCTATCCTTTAGGATACATGTAACAAGTTGTTATTGATTGGCAGCATCTGAGGCAAGGTAAAGGGCAGAGTGTTTAGGAGTTTACTCAGGAGTTCAAAAAGAAATCATTGGCGCTTGGTATTTCATTGGATACACGTGAATCTTTGTTAAAATACATCAAAAGTTTACATTCATATTTGTAGCATACTTTATTGATGTTTAATCCTGGTGAGTTTGATGAGGTGTGTGTTTAGGCCATGCATATTGAATCAGGTGGAAGACCATTCAAGTTTTCATCATAGTCATCCAAAAGGTTGGAAACCAAAGATTCTAGTGACAATAAGGGGAAGAACAATTCAAAGAGAAATAAATCAACGATAATTCAGAAGGAAAGACCTACTTGTTCTCATTGCAAGAGAATCGGTCATGATGAATCAAAGTGCTATAAACTTCATCCAGAACTTAAGCCCAAAAAGTTCCTTAAGGGGAAGGATGAAAAGAAGGCCATTACAACAGTCTAGTAGGATCTAGAATCGGATTCAGGTGATGAAAGGAGGACAATCGCCATGGTTACGATAGGTAAAATTCTAACACTGGTTCAAGTTTGAAAACTATTGCATCTTCTCCAAACATAAATCCTCCACATGAGGATAAAAGAGTTGAATTGTTTGACATAAGGATAACATCTAAGAATACAAATATAGATACAAAGTTTGACAGTGGATCGCAGGCAAATTTAATCTCTAAATATTTAGTTAAAAGTTTGGTTTTGGAAACATGGAATCATCCAGGACCTTACCCATTAGGATGGCTAAATAAATCAACTCAGATAAAAGTCACCAAATTGTGTTGATTAAGATTTTCCATAACAACTAATTGCTTGATGAAGTGGAATTAGATGTGGTTCTAGTAGACATATGTGGATTTGTCTTAGGAAGTCCTTATCTTTATGATCGTGACACAGTGTTTTATAGGAGAGAACATAAATATCACCTTAAGAAAGATGGGGTTGAATTTATTTTTAGAGCACATCAAAGTAAAAATCACTCGAATTCAGTTAATGTTAATCAGATGAAGCGATTAATAAGTTCAAACAAGTGGTTTGTAATCATGTGTGTAAAGGATCAACATGATTCTTGTTTAAAGTTATGAGACTCAGCTTAAAGATGGTTTGTTTAAAGAGATAGAAACAATTCCAGTTCTATGTAAAACCAAACATCTTATTCATAAGAAGGGATTACATCATGAGTTACAATTTGTGCCTGAAGCTCCTCTTCCTAATGTCAAAATGAATCAATTCAGTTTAAGTTTGGAACTTAATAGTTGCAGGGATACAGGTCAGTATTGGGGAAAGTCAGTGTTCAATTTCTCTTATATTGTGTTGCCATGTCATGTCTCGAACAGTTTGGAAACCTCTTTTCAAGTGGAGAGGAAATCTATTTGTTTTCATATAAAAACCTTTCCTAAAGCAATGTCAAAGTGTCTAAGGGAAACTTATGCATCAGAGGAAAGTTATAATCAATGGAAACATCATTTAATGAATGAAGAAAAAGTGATTCAAACAAATCAACAGCTAAATCAATACTTTTAAAATAAAACTAAGTTGTAGCAAATTTCACCTTACAGTTGGATAGGTGCATTGTAGCAAGTTCACTTAGTAATTAGGAAGCAAGAAAGCATGTCAATTCAAGTAGCTGGTTTGACGTCAAGTATATCTTTGATTGTCTTTGTCTTTCCAGAAAATATATTGTTTATACATATTGATGGTATTAAACAACATCCAGTAAATATTGTTTTCAAAGATTGTGAATCACTAACTCATGGTTCTTCATGGAAGGAAATCAATTGCCATGTTGATAACAGGTTGTTTGCCCATCATCGAGGTGGCTTGTATGGGCTTGACCTAGGTTCAGAGGTGATTTAGCTAAACAAATCCTAGTACTACTGGCCCTTTTGGAAATAGTCCTCGGAGTGTGGACTAAGGTCTCACTCGAAGTAGTATGGGAGGGTGCTAGAACTAGGTTTCCGCACCCTGGGGATGTCTAATGAGCTCTGGCGATCCACAGTTTGACCCCATGTGCATGTCACTATGTGCATCTATTAGTCCCTTGCAACCTGTGATGTTGCCTTCACATAGCTCTACTCGGGGCGCGATCCGTATTATTATCCAAGTTCCTTACTAGTAACCTGTTATTCGATTACTTAACTTATCTGTGTAATTCTAGTGATAATTAACAGTATATCCAACATTCATATATGTGTGTGTGATAACAAAATAGTATAAATGTATAGAATGCAATATAGAAGCAAACACACAGAAATTGGAATCAACTTCTCTTTATTATTCTTCGTTCAAGGTTACAAAGTCGACCCTGCCCTGTGCACTGAGATGCAAGGGTATGCGCACTCAGTTAAAGGGGTCCGTGCACTCAGCTACAAACTCTACTAGGCCTTTGTGGACTCACCTGCAGAGCCTCTTTCTACTACTATGACCCAATACACTTCGACTCTTACTATTCGTTTTCATCTATCCCCAATTCCTTAGTTATTTATCTTTACAACTTAGAGCCTTGCTCTATTTATATAATCCCATGGTTCGCGGACCATGGGTAGGCCGACATGAAATTACATTACATTATAATACTTAGGGCAGACAACCCTATGACTCAATATAAATTTCGCGCTCCAAGACCACAATTTGCAGAGTCTTACAATACATTTGACCAAAACTTAAGTTTTGAGCCCCAAAACATGTTGTGGGGGGATTCCATGCCCAAAAGGCCCCCAACACAAACATAATGACTCTCCCTTGAGTCACTATGTTGGCACAGTGATCTTGGCACGGAGTTCCTCCAACTGGTCCCGAACTGCTTGGAGGTCCGTAGTGCACTGAGCTACAGCCTGTTGTACCTGCTACATTCTTGTTTCTGAATCATTTGTGTATGAATTGTGTCCTTTCTTTGGTACCAACATTTGCTACATGTGTTTATAGTCTCACTCCCTTGTTCGGCTCCTCGGTTCATGAACACTGTGCTTCGACCGGTTAGTTAGATAGCCAGCCCACCCATGTAGGGCTTCAAGTGACTATCATTTAATTTGCCTGGGAAGGGTTCTTCATTTAGTTTGACTAGCTATACCACACCTCCATCTATGACCTCTTTAACCACGTATGGTCATAGCCAGTGCATTCTAAATTTTCCCGAAAATATTTCCAACTTACTGTCATATAGTAGCATTAAGTCATTTAACTTGAAGGTGCACAATTTGATATGGCGGTCGTGCCAAGCCTTTTCACGCTGCTTTTGTACATGCTAATGAAATCTAGCCAGAAATTGTTCTTCCTTGAGTTCTTCTACTTGTGCGAGCCTTTCTTCTAGAACTTCGTGGTCCATCATGCCTATGATCACTACTATTCGCAGACTAGGTACGATGTATTCCATCGGCATAACATCTTTCGTGCCATAAACTAGCTGGAAAGGTGTTTGTCCTGTCAATTTCTTGCACACTGTCTTGTAAGCCCATAATACGGCAGGTATGCACAGGTCCCAGTCGTTTCGCTGTGCGTTACATACTTTGGTCAGCGTAGTCTCTAGTATTTTGTTGAATGCCTCTATTGTCCCATTAGCTTGTGGGTGGTACGATGTACTTTTTTGGTGATACACCTGGAACTCTTATGTGAGCACGTTGATGGTTTCATTCAGGAAATGTATTCCATGATCACTCACTAAGATTTTCGGATAGCCAAATCGTGTCAACACATTTTTGAAAAAAAACTTCATTGCCATAGCGGTCGTGTAGTCCTTGACCGGCTGCGCTTTTGCCCATCGTGTCAAGTACTCTATCATAGTGATGATGTAGTGCGCACTCGTCTTTCCATGAGGTTTGATCGGTCCCACAAATTTGATTGCCCATTTTCAAATGGTTGTAGTGTCATTTGTGGATTTAATGGCATCTTGTCCCTTCATGATAGTTTTCCAGTCCTTTGACATATATCGCAGGCCTTACAGTGCGCTTTCAAATCCTGGTGCAAGGTTGGCCACCATAACCCTACATGAACAATCTTTTGTTTGGTCATGCATATTGCATAGTTCCACCTGCAGCACCCTCATGTGCTTTGGCAAGGATCTGACCTCATTCAAATTTAGGTACGTATCTTCGCAATATCTCATCATTGCCCATTTTGTAGAGGTGCCCCGCGATGACAGAAAAGTCTGCCATGTGCACCACCAATTCCTTCTTCTATTGGACTGAGTATTCCTTCGGCACAGTCCCTATTGTTAGAAAATGGATTATATCTTCGAAGTGTCTGTCCTCGATGTGCACTGGAAAGAGCTGTGTATCGGGTCGTCGCTCCTCCAAATTCTTTCATTCCTCGCCTGTCTCAATTCGTGACAATTGATATGGTCATGCATTTAAGCATCCCAGCTTAACTATGACCTCAAAATCATATTCTTGAAACAATAAGACCAATCTGCATATGCGCCCCCCCAACACAGGCTTATTCACTAGGTATTTCAACGCGGAATGGTCGATATACATCTTGAAATGTCCTCTGAGTAAATAGTTTCGGTATTTTTGGAGTGCATACACCATTTCCAACCCCTCGCACCTTGTGTTAGAATAGTTCTTTTCTGATTTGGACAATCTCTGACTTGCAAACACGATAGGGTGATCCATGCCCTCCGTGCCCTCCTGTGTGATTACGTCTCCTAGTGCAATACACGACGCATCAACATATACATGAAATTCCACATCCCATTTTTGGAAGACCAGGGTTGGAGTAGAGGCCAGTTTCACCTTCAGGAAATCCAAACTCTTCAAGCAATCATCATTCCAACAATATGTAACATCCTTTTTCAATAGCGTTTCCATCGGCGCTGTTATTTTGGCATAACTTTTGATGAACTTCCTATAATATCCAGTGTGTCCCAAAGTAGCGCACAGTTGTTTTAACACTTTGTGGTGCTTCCAAATTTAGAATAATAGAAATCTTCACAAGGTCCACCATCAGTCCTTGTTTGTAGACCACATGTCCTAGCAGGTTTCCAAAGGGAACGAGGAATGTGCACTTCTTAAGGTTCAACATAATCAGGTGTCAGCAGCAAGTATCCATCATCAAGCGTAAGCTTGCTACATGGTGCTTAACTAATCCAAAGATAGTCCAATCATCCAGATAGACCTCCAAGAACTTGTGGATGTATACTTTGAATGTAGCCACAATGATGCGCAAAAATATAGCTGGTGCATTCTTTAGTCCAAATGGCATAATGGTGTATTGAAAGCAGACCCATTCTATTGTGAAGGTTGTTTTGCTCCTGTATTCTGGCGTAATCTTGATCTAATGTTACCCCGAGAACCCATCCATGAATGAGTATGTTTCCCGACCGCCAATATTCTCTAGTACTTCATCTGTGAATGGTGTCGATAATGGATCGTGTACATAGGTGTCATTCAGCTTTCTGAGGTCCATGCATATTATTATTTCTCCCTTATATTTTTTCTCCTGTACTA